>JAVXUP010002324.1:0-141250 GCA_033070095.1 Escallonia herrerae
ATATATATATATATATATATATATATATATATATATATATATATATATATATATATATATATATGGGGGCCGATCCACACCCACCGGTGGAGAAATAACAAATTTCTCCACCGAACCGCTGGTCTTACCAGCGGTTGGCCACGTGGGCCAAAAAAGGACGAAAAGGGACAAAAAGGACGAAAATACTATGATAAATTCATGAAAATATCACGAGAAAATGAAAAACTCGTGAGAAAATGGTGGCAATAATGCCCAACCGCAACTCCTACATGCGGTTGGCATTATTGCCTTCCGTGACCCCACCCCCCACCCGTCACCCCCCTTGCCCCCCACCCCCTTGCCCCCCACCCCGTGGCCCCCACCCTATGTCCTTTTCCCCCACCCGTGAACCCCCCTTCCCCCACCCGTGAACCCCCTCTTCCCCCACGTGTCATTACCACCCTACCCCCCACCCCCACGTGTCATTCCCCCCTCCCCCTCCCTGCTGTTCACTCACGGTTCTTCTCTTCCTCTCTCACTTTTCTCTCTATAAAATCCCTCCTCCCCGAATCATTTCTTCCACCCTCCTCATTCTCCCTATCTCACCTACATACAAACAAAAAAAATTTACGCTAGAAGATCGGTGGATAACCGCTAGAAGACCGGTGGATTTTTCTTGAAATATATCAAGTTAAAACAAGTAAGTATTTTTCAATTTGTTCTTACCAATTGATTGTTTAAATTGTGTTACGCTTAAGTTGTTCTTACAATAGTCTAAAATTCGTGTTTAGGGCGTCAAAGGGCGTCAAAATTACGTTTTGACAAATCGGGGTATTACATTCGAAAAATTCCAAAATAGCGATTTTTTAGGGCGTCAGAAATAGAATTTTTCACGAATTTATAAAAAATAGCTAGAGCTAGATTTTGCCAAAGTACGAAACAGAGACCCTAGTTATTTTCAAAAGATCTATATCAGGTAAAAATTTCAGATTTTTCCAAAGACCGGAAAGGGGTTAACTGATACACGCAACCTTGTAACTTTGCAGTGTAATTTAAAATATCAAGCCAGCGCGATTTCGCGCAAAACTTTTATGAGAACCCTAGGGTGTTGGGAAGTTCCATTCCCCAGGAATTCGGGCCATTCCGAAGCCGTTAGCTAATTTTTTGGCCGAACGGGCTTTTAAGCGCTCGATCCGGACACCGGTTCGGGATTTTTAGGCGAAAAATCCGTAAAATACTTTTTAGATCAAGAATGAACTCAGGAAGCTTAAAATAGCATTTTAAAGCACTTTTGATATTTTCTGAAGCCAGGGGGTATTTTGGTAATTTGCCACCCCGAGAGGGGTATTTTGGTAATTTTCCCGAAAAAATTTTCCAACGGACTTTTAAGTCCAGAAATGTAAGTAAAACGCCTGAAATGTTATTTTGCAGCTGATTGCGGGGCGTAATTGTCGCTAAAGGTGAAAACTTAATTAGACAGTTTTTTTACGAATTTATAAAAAATAGCTAGAGCTAGATTTTGCCAAAATACAAAACAGAGACCCTAGTTATTTTCAAAAGATCTGTATCAGGTTAAAATTTCAGAGTTTTTCAAAGACTAGAAAGGGGTTAACTGATACGCGCAACCTTGTAACTTTACAGTGTAATTTAAAATATCAAGACAGCACAATTTCGTGCGAAACTTTTATGAGAACCCTAGGGTGTTGGGAAGTTCCATTCCCCAGGAATTCGGACCATTCCGAAGTCGTTAGCTAATTTTTTGGCCGAACGGGCTTTTAAGCGCTCGATCCGGACACCGGTTCGGGATTTTTAGGCGAAAAATCCGTAAAATACTTTTTAAATCAAGAATGAACTCAGGAAGCTTAAAATAGCGTTTTAAAGCAATTTTGATATTTTCTGAAGCCAGGGGGCATTTTGGTAATTTGCCCCCCCGCGAGGGGTGTTTTTGTAATTTTCCCGAAAAAAAGTTTTTCAGTCCAGAAATGTAAGTAAAACACCTGAAAGGTTGTTTTGAAGCTGGTTTGATGGGCGTTAGGGTGACAATGAACCCCCGGGGGCTATTTTGCTAATTTTACGTTACACAAATCTGTGCTTAAAATAACTTTTAGTTCAGGAAAGGGTGTGAGACACCTGAAAAGTTATTTTAAAGAGTGAATTCAGGAAGCTTGTTGTCAGGGGGCATTTTGGTAATTCGCATCCCCGATAGGGGTATTTTCGTAAATTTGCAGCGTTAAGTTTTTCAAAGGATTTCTTAGTCCAGAAATGTAAGCAAAGCACCTGAAAGGTTGTTTTGAAGCTGATTTGGGGCGTTAGGGTGATAATGAACCCCCGGAGGCATTTCGGTAATTTGTCGCTCATCGGGGGCTATTTTGCTAATTTTACATTATACCAAATTTCTCGAAAGACGGTGGTTTAAATAAATTTTATTCTTCTTTTATTTAAATCTATGACTTGTTGAGAATGATATAATTTTTATTTTTTAGATTCCAGTATAAATATGGATGCAACTGGAGGAAATAATTTTTGTGAAGGTTCTGATCCACCTTACGTTGGTCAAGTTTTTCAAGCACTGGACGAAGTTGAAGCATACTATAGAGCATATTCGAAAACGATAGGTTTCGGTATTAGAACTAAGACGACTAGAAAACGGGCGAATACAGATCAAATTGGTGCAAGACTATTTGAGTGTCATAGAGGAGCACCGCATGTAACTCCGGTCGTTCGGATCAGTGACGAAGGGACAACAAGACAAAGAAAACGGGACACATTTCCGGGTACCGGCTGCAAGGCCCATGTGTATGCAGTACACCGAAAAAATGAAAACCATTGGGTTGTCACAGGAGTGGAGTTGAGCCATAATCATCAGTTGATGACCCCCAGTAAGATTGGTCAAATTCATCAACACCGAGAAATAAGCGCGGCACACAGACAACTAATTTTTACAATGGCCGAGGCTAAAATTCCACCTTCTAAGATGATGGGGGTTTTCTCAAGCCAGGCTGGGGGGATTGACAAGTTGAGTTTCAACGAAGTAGACCTTCGAAATGAACTTCGTGCTCAGAGGAGAGAGTCTTTCGGTAAGAGTGATTCTCAAACTACACTTGATCTCTTCAGGTCCCTTCAGAGTGAGAATTCTGGATTTTTTTACAGTCTCCAACTGGATGATGAGAACCGCATTAGTACTATATTTTGGGCGGACCCCCGTTCTAGAGCTGCTTACCAAAATTTTGGGGATGTTGTGACGTTTGACACCACATACCGCACCAATAAGTACTCTATGCCTTTTGCTCCGTTCACCGGGGTGAACCACCACTATCAGTCAATCTCGTTTGGCTTTGCCCTGCTTAGGGATGAGACGGAGGAGTCATTTACGTGGTTATTTGAAACGTGGCTTCAAGCAATGTATCATATTCCTCCAAAGACCATCATCACCGACCAAGATCTGGCAATGAAAAATGCAATCGCTAAGGTCCTTCCAGATACTCACCATGGCCTGTGCACATGGCACATAAGCAACAAATATCCCGAACGGCTTCACCATGTATATGCAAACCATCCGTCATTCAAGACTGACTTTAATACATGTGTGAAGAAATCGTTGACGGTAGACGTGTTCGAGGAGAGGTGGGCCACGTTAATGGATACTTACTATTTGCACAATCACGAATGGTTACAATCGTTGTATGAGATCAAGACACAGTGGGTCGGTGCCTACACCAAGAATTTTTTTGCAGCCGGAATGACTACGACCTCGAGAAGCGAAGCTATGAATTCATTCTTTGATGGGTACGTAGGCCAGTCTTCAAGTATAGCGGAGTTCGTACTAGAGATGCAGAAAGCCGTTGACAGGCAATTGTACCGTGAGAGAGAAGCCGACGCGGCTACAGTTTGCAAAGAAAGAGCTATACTACTTTATTCACCTTTAGAGGCTCATGCGGCTCAAGTCTATACCAAGGAAATGTTTCGACAGTTTCAAGAGGAACTACTAAAGTCGAATCAATATGGCATGACAAAGTTGCACGAGTATTCCACCAGAGACATCAAGGTTTATGCTTTGACAAATGTGACGAACTTCGCCAATCCGTGCTCTTCGTCGGCTCCGAGGACCAGACGACATTTTACCGTAGCAATTTGTAAGGACACTGGGTTGGTTAATTGCAACTGTCAACTGTTTGAGCATAAAGGTATACTTTGTCGACACGCGTTGAGGGTTTTGAGCGCCAAGAATGCTAGTGAAATCCCTCCACCGTATATCTTGGAACGGTGGACGAAGGAAGCCAACAGAGTCCACGGTCACATTCCTTACGTGCCCAATGTTTCAGTTGATTTCGAGCAATCTGAGTCGCTGCGATATAATCACCTTTGTAACATCATGCACGGTTTATCAATGGATGCAGCGTCGACATTTGATGGGTACAGGTATCAAGTTGAAGCAGCCGCACGGGATAAGGCTATGCATGCACAGTTTAGGATGGCATTACCAGAAACTGTGGACACTCCGACTACTCGACCAACTCCAGGCGGTAGATTCAATCGAGCCAAACAGCCAGTCATTGACGGCACTGACCTACAACGTGAGGAGGACGACATTTTTGATCCAATTATTTCTCAAACAAAAGGGCGAAAACGAGCAATACGCATGAAGAATCCGATTGAAGAAGCAACGGGTCAAAAAAAATTACGAAAGTGTGCGTTGTGTAATAAGATGACTGATCATGACAAGAGAAACCATTATAAAGTGTTAGGTATCGAACCTGGCAGTATGGTCGAGGAGGACGATGATGAGGAAGAGTGTTAGGGTTAATGTTTCAGTTGTATAAATTGAACTTTTATAATGTTTAAATTTGTGATTTGGTTTGTGCAATCTTTAATTTGTGATTTGATTTGTGGATTATTGATATTTTTGGTAACTCCGTTTTCGGGCACACTTTAGGCCCCAATTGATAGCTTCCGAAAAAAGTTGTAATTTTTTTTGTCACTTTTTTTCCGCTCATTGCACTTCAGGCACGCTAGTTAGCCCATTTGTAAGACTTTCGGCGAAAAACGAGACACATTAATTTTTGAGTTTTCCTAGGAAGGGCCTATTCGGGCACACTTTAGGCCCCAATTGATAGCTTCCGAAAAAAGTTATAATTTTTTTTGTCACTTTTTTTCCGCTCATTGCACTTCAGGCACGCTAGTTAGCCCATTTGTAAGACTTTCGACGAAAAACGAGACACATTAATTTTTGAGTTTTCCTAGGAAGGGCCTATTCGGGCACACTTTAGGCCCCATTTGATAGCTTCCGAAAAAAGTTGTAATTTTTTTTGTCACTTTTTTTCGCTCATTGCACTTCAGGCACGCTAGTTAGCCCATTTGTAAGACTTTCGGCAAAAAACGAGACACATTAATTTTTGAGTTTTCCTAGGAAGGGCCTATTCGGGCACACTTTAGGCCCCATTTGATAGCTTCCGAAAAAAGTTGTAATTTTTTTTGTCACTTTTTTTCGCTCATTGCACTTCAGGCACGCTAGTTAGCCCATTTGTAAGACTTTCGGCGAAAAACGAGACACATTAATTTTTGAGTTTTCCTAGGAAGGGCCTATTCGGGCACACTTTAGGCCCCATTTGATAGCTTCCGAAAAAAGTTGTAATTTTTTTTGTCACTTTTTTTCCGCTCATTGCACTTCAGGCACGCTAGTTAGCCCATTTGTAAGACTTTCGGCGAAAAACGAGACACATTAATTTTTGAGTTTTCCTAGGAAGGGCCTATTCGGGCACACTATAGGCCGCATTTGATAGCTTCCGAAAAAAGTTGAAATTTTTTTTGTCACTTTTTTTTCGCTCATTGCACCTCATGCACGCTAGTTAGCCCATTTCTATGAATTTCGGCGAAAAGCGAGACGCGTAATTTTTTCGAATGCCGTCATATGAAAGGTATATTCGCGCACATTTTAGCGCCAAATTCATAGCATGCGAAAAATTATGTACATTTCTTTTTGGTACAATTTTTTGTAACATCACAGCAGCTAGCCACGCACGTCAGGATAATGGTAATGAAGGCGTCTAGCTTCATTCTTTTTCAGCTCCCAGGCTATCCTATACCTAAACGTCAAGGCATCCTTCCTAGTCCACGAGGAGTGTTTGAGCACTTCCGAGCGAGCAACGTAGTCCATGTACTTGAGGACGTAAATCCCGCAATCGTGACCGTTATATTGCTTTGGTCGGTCCTTTATCATCACGACCGTCCAAGGGTCACCCTGTGGCCGTCCGCATGCTAGCGAGAGGACAGTAGTCTGCATCCAACAATAAAAACGAGAATCAAGCCTATGAGACAAGAACAATATACTATGGGCCAAGGTCAAAAAATAAATACTAACCACTAAAGTGATGTACTCGTTGTACATCTGTGCCAGCAGCTGTCCAGGCTCGTCCTCCCTTAGGCTATCGTATATGTGAACCGTTCTGAACGCTGGATGGAGAACTAATAGGAACCAGTGGTTTGCATGATGACAGGGTATCATGATAAGGTTCGCATCAGCAGCGGGACATTGATAGTCTGCGTTCATCATGCCTAACACGTTTCGACCTGGTTTCCACTTACTCCTGCCGCCCCCTCGCCTCCATTCTGTGAATTCTCTCACCGTTAATTCCACAAAATGAGTGGGATACATGTTAAGCTTCAAATATTCAGAACGGTTAAAACGTTGCTCTCTAATCCGGAGCAGTTCTATGTAAGCGTTCATGACAAAATTTGAAAGATCTGTCTCCGGCGCCAACGTTCTGATATCCTCATGACCTAGGAATGTCGCAAGGGGAAAGTCTGCTGAATTGACAGGCTCATGCCCGAAGTAGTGCCGGTCGATCCAAGCCATCTTGTCCGACCTCAATGGCTTCGTCGCTTGTCCTTTGTCCGACCGAAAGCTTGGGCGCGAGGCCTGGATTCCTACTTGGGGAACCTGACTCTGGCACTGAGAGTCGTATGCGTCAGGAGGCAAGCGACTATACGGCTCCCACACCTGACTCTGGGGCTGATAGTCGTACGCGTCAGGAGGAGGGCGACCAGACGGCTCCCACACCTGACTCTGGGGCTGATAGTTGTACGCGTCAGGAAGAGGGCGACCAGACGACTCCCACACCTGACTCTGGGGCTGATAGTCGTACGCTTCAGGACGAGGGCGACTAGACGGCTCCCCTTCGTAACCCCGGTACGCAAGACTAAAGTTTTGAACTTCAGTCTTGTACTTCTCAATGGACCTCTTGAGATTGTCAGGAGCCTGCGCGACAAACCAGTCAAACGACTCCAGCTGCTTGAACACCTCAATGCCCTGGTCAACCTAAAAAACATGCATAGAAAAATATGGCTAATCATATTTGACAAATGGTCGATAAGGTGCGCAAATAAATTATCAAACAACACTAGCATGACTTACAATGGCCAATGCCCAGAACTGGTCATAGACCTCACGTGGCGCGTACGATGTCTTCTTCACCTGGGAAGGGCGATTCACCCTCGTGCGCGTCACCCTGAGAAACCACTGTAAGTATTCCTCAGTACTAATGCCGTCGTGCTTCAGCGATACAAGGCTATCATACGTTTCCTGCCAGGTATTCCACTGGTGCACCTCGTCACCCAACAAAATCAAGGCATCAGCCACCTCGAAGTTCGGCCCTCGACCACCCCTGTATGGCCGCATGTCTACAGCGGGTTTTGGTATCCCTTGTGGACAGCCAGCTTGCTTCATAGCTCGATCGGGCATCTGAAACTCACATTCTTCGAAGTGAATGAGCGGCACCCGAACCAAACCTGCCAGCACGTACGACACCGGAAGTTGCCAACACCACTCATCCAACAGATGCATCACCTTGCCATATGGCTGCCACGTCACCTGGGATGCATCTAGTATCTCTAGTTCCCCCCGATAGAACTTTAGATGGTGGTGAGGGTCTACCCGTCTCCACCTCCGGTTGGTCGTAGGCCCCCAGGCCCACACCCTAGGCCACGTCTCATCGGAATCTACCAACGGTTGTGGACGACCCATGGGTAGCCTCTCGTAAGACCAAACCTGTGAATGCAAACATTATATGGAATTAGTAATTAATCCCGAATATATTGACTAAGGATCCTACCAAGAAAATAAATGCTCATACCTGTAATAGAGTCAGGCAGGCGGCAATGGACTTGGCACCGTTTCTCGTAGCCTTATGCAGTGCTCGATATAGGTGCGCAAGGACAGCTGAACCCCACGAATAGGAGTATACCTCCTCAAGATCCTCCAAGAACACCATATACTTCGGATGCACCGTGTTTTTCGAATGCGTCGGAAGTAATATAGCTCCAATAATATACAGAAGGAATGCCTTCGTATACGTCACGAAATCTTGAGGAGTGTATTCATCCGGTAGCACGCCGTACTGCTCTCTCAGCCATTTAAGCTTGACGCCGTTTGTTGTAAGCGCTGCCCTTGGAATTCCCGGAAAATACTGCATAGCCATATTCGCTATGGATGCAGACGGCACGTTCAAAGTAACGGGTCTGCCGTGACATGGGATTCCAAGTATAAATCCGACGTCCTCTAACGTAACAGTCATTTCACCAAACCGGAAGTGAAATGAGTTCGTCTCGCTCCTCCATCGTTCAACTAGAGCGGATATAAGGCAATCGTCGTGTCGAGACCATTTCCCGGGATCGGTGAACAGGGTTAAATTTTGACGGTGTAATAGCTGTATTTGTTCCTCGTTTAGTACCCACTCTTCAAGGTGCCTTGTGCTTTGAATTGTTTCCAAAACACCCCTATCGACACCGTCAAATACGTGCCTCGCGACGTGGTCATCGTCATCGTATAGGATTGATGTATCATGAGGTCCAGAGCTGAAATTCATACCTTTAAGAACAAAATATAATTATAAACCAACTTAGCGTCCATAATATCCATAATATTTACATTCCAAAACTATAACTGGATCTTTAACCTAGCTTACCAACACATTAGCAATAGTCATTATTTCAATGTATTAAAACAAATCCTCAATTCCCACCACTCCGAACGCTTAATTACGCTAGTTCCCACTGAATTTAGCGCCAACGTGGTTATATAGCAATATATAGCCCGATGGCCCCTACACCTCCAACACCTCAAAACCGCTTTAAAGTCAAGTTTTTAAATGTATTACGTCAATTATATACCAAATATATCAGGAAAAATTTTAAAGGGGGCAAGTTACCAAAACACCCGCTACTTATGCAAAATATCCCCTGGCAGTCATCGCCGGTGCGTCACAAGGTTCAGAACATCTGGAACAAAATAAGTTTTCGGGTGTCTTACACCCTTTCCTGAACTAAAAGTTATTTTAAGGTATGAATTTTAAGCTGGATCCTTCCTAGCAAAATAGCCCCCGAACATCGGTAAATTACCGAAATGCCCCTGAGCGTTCACTATCACCCCAACGCCCCCGAACCAGCTTCAAAACAACATTTCAGGTGGTTTACTTACATTTCTGGACTAAAAAGTCGTTTGAAAAACTTGGCACGGGAAAATTACCAAAACACCCCTTGGCGCGGGAAAATTACCAAAACACCCCTACGCGCGCCACGTCAGCTTCAAAACAACATTTCAGGTTTTGTAATTATATTTCTGGACTAAAAAGTCCGTCAAAAAACTTAGCACTGTAAAATTACCGAAATACCCCTCTCGGGGCGGCGAATTACCGAAATGCCCCCTGGCATAAAAAAATATCAAAAGTGCTTCGAAATGCTACTTGAGGCTTCCTGAATTCATTCTTGACATAAAAAGTATTTTACGGAGGTTTCGCCCAAAAATCGCGAACCGGTGTCCGGATCAAGCGCTTAAAGGGCCGTTCGGCCAAAAAAATAGGTAACGGCTTCGGAATGGCCCGAATTCCTGGGGAATGGAACTTCCCAACATCCTAGGATTCTCATAAAAGTTTCGCGCGAAATCGCGCTAGCTTGATATTTTAAAATACACTGCAGAGTTACAAGGTTCCCCGTATCAGTTAACCCCTTTCCAGTCTTTGGAAAAATCTGAAATTTTTACCTGAGACAGATCCTTTAAGAATAACTAGGGTCTCTTTTTTGTATTTTGGCAAAATCTAGCTCTAGCTATTTTTTATAAATTCGTGAAAAACTGTCTATATTTGGCACCCTAAAAAATCTCTGTTTTGGAATCTATAAATGTAATACGCTGATTTGTATAAACCTAACATTGAATTATAAGGAAATTCAAAATACTTACTTGTTGTGACTTGATGTATTTAAAGAAAAAACTACCGATCTTCTAGCGTAAAATTTTTTGATTTGTATTGTTGTGGAGATTATGTAGGTGAGATATGAAGTACGAAGGAAGTTGGTAAAAGATGACAGAGTGCAGAAGAAGGGTTCGGGGGAGGGGATTATAAAGAGAGAAGCGAGGAAGAGAGAAGAAAAAAGACAGAAAAAAGTGAGGAAGGGTGGGTGTTTATGCGGTCAAAGGCTGCTGCAAAAAAAAAATTTGGCAGAAGGACACCACGTTGGGGCATCACGGGGGAGGGAAGGACGACACGTGGCATCGTGGGGAAGGACACCAGGTGGGGCATCACCCGGGGGGGGGCGCCACGTGGCAGGGGAGGGGGGCAGGGACCAACCGCGGGTTGTAGGAGCGGTTGGGCCCTGCGGATGAGGGGAGGGGACGCCACGTGGCAGAGGGAGGGGACCAACCGCGGGTCGTAGGAGCGGTTGGGCCACGTGGCAGGGGGAGGGGACGCCACGTGGCAGAGGGAGGGGACCAACCGCGGGTTGTAGGAGCGGTTGGGCCACGTGGCAGGGGGAGGGGACGCCACGTGGCAGAGGGAGGGGACCAACCGCGGGTGGTACCGGCGGTTGGGCCACGTGGCATCCCCTCCCCCTGCCACGTGGCAGAGGGAGGGCACCAACCGCTGGTACCACCCGCGGTTGGTGCCCTCCCTCTGCCACGTGGCAGGGGGAGGGGATGCCACGTGGCAGGGCCATCGCTAATACCGCCGGTTGGCCATGCTGGTGGGCCACGTGGCAGGGGGAGGGGACGCCACGTGGCAGGGGCCATGGGGTTGGGCCACGTGGCAGGGGTGGGGGACGGCACGTGGCAGGCATATTAATGCCAACCGCTGGTTGTGCATGCGGTTGGTGTCCTTTTTCTCTCTCTCGCCATTTTCTCACCATTTCTCGTGCCATTTCTCGTGCCTTTTTTGCCATTAATGCAGTGACCGTACACCTTTTTCGCCTTTTTGTCCCACGTGGCCAACCGCTGGTAAGACCAGCGGTTCGGTGGAGAAATTTGTTATTTCTCCACCGGTGGGTGTGGATCGGTCCCCTATATATATATATATATATATATATATATATTACATGAGGGTTTTTACGAGTAAATTATGGTAAAACAAAGATGAGTTTTTATTACGTTTTGTGTGACTTTAATATTCTTCAGTATAGCATTTGTCAAGAAGTATTTTGTCTAAACATCGATGAACGTAACTATAAAGTGAATAAATGGAGTCCTGTTCAATGTCACAATTATTTTTTTTCAAACAACATGTATCAAATTTGTAAAGGGTGATGACACACACACACACACACACACACACACACACACACACACATATATATATATATATATATATATATATATATATATATATTCTACATAGTAATATTATTCTCGAAATTAATATATAATTGTCTTTCAAAGAGATGACTGATTGGTTGATAGCATTAATATTCGAAAAAATTTGACTTCTACTTCGGTTGGACAAATCTTCTTCCTACCCCTTATATAGTGACAATCAACCATCTCTAAAATATTTCTAGTGACTTTAATTTAGTGACGCTAAAAAAGTACTGCTAATAATTATCGCTGAAAGTGATAGAAGAAAAGTCACTAGAAATATTTAGCGATCATTAATTGTCACTATACACGTGGTTGGAGAAAAATTCCTACAACCCGGGTAGGAGTCAAAGTTTGTTCCTAATATTCTCCGAATCAATAAACAGTTATCGCTAATTGAAAAAAGTGTAAAAGCGAGCAAAGGTCCACACATTATATGATTGGTGTTTCAATTAAAATAATAAATATACATTTCAATATTGTTCTGAAAATTACTTTCTATACCTAGTTAATAGCAAGCAAAAGTGAAAAATCATCTAAAAACAATTCTAAAATTATTTGTTACAAATAACAATACGTGTTGAATCCACAGCACCAAAACAAAAGTAACTATCCAAAAATAAAAGATAGCTTAACTAAAGAAAGACAGATAAAACTATATCGAAAATTTTATAGTTTATGTCTTAAAGACTATATAGTCGATGGTGCCATCTTAGGAAATAACTTGTATGGACGTGACTGAGATCATATCTACCTTTTCAAAGTGATTAGGAAAGTAAAATTAGATAGAGACGCATTTATCTTCATAGGTTTTCCCTTTTCTTTTTTTTTGGGAATCCAGATTTTCTTCTTTCTAGTTTCTACAAAAGTCCAAACTTTTGTTGCTCCTTATGATCCGAATTATACATTTGCGGTTCGGACCGGGTCATGGGGCGGGTGCAAGGATTTGACCCCTTAGGTGGACCTAGGCCCTATACTTTGCACGAATTACGGGTTGCTTTACCCGTATTTCCCTGTCAAATATAACTGGTAATTACAGGTCCCGGAGAGACAGAGCGAGCGAGGGGGGTATAATGGAAGAAACCCTAGAAAATCACGCGAAATCAATAGCAGCACCAACGATATTCGTGATCGTTGTAGCTTTACAATTCCTCTCCAGATACATAGAGCATAAAAAGAAGGTAAAACCCTTTACTTTTTACTGTCAATTTAGCCCTTTGTGTGCAGTTGCCGTTTATTAGCTTGATTTGCTTGCCCTGATTTGCATCAAGATTCAATTTTTATGAAGACCCATGTCTAAAATTGGAGTCTTGCTAATGCGACCTTCTTGCGCTTCAGTTATTTCATTTATGTTTTGGTATTGTCTAATTTCGAAGGGTTTGAATCTGGAAGCGTAGTGATTATTGTGATAAGTATGGTATGGCTGCACATTTGCATACACACAAACACGCACTCTGTTGGGCTATCTGTGCCCCCCGCATGTATCGTATTATGTTTTTAAGTGTATACATCAGCATCAAAATTTATCCTTAGGGTCGAACAATTTGTGGGATTGGTAGTACCATAGGGGAAAAAGATTGTGGATATGGCCCCTCTCAATTACTACTACTACTATTACCTCCTTTCAGAATTTTTGTCTCCTTTGACTTTTTGCGATTTTATTAGATGAAAATTTAACAAACATTGAATGAACTTATATAGTACCGATCAAGTAAGTAATGTTTGACAAGTCGAACTGGGCGGGAAAGAAACATTTACGTGATCAAATTCTTGGAATTTGCAAAAAGCCGAAAGTTGGGGGGGGGGGGGGAGATTATGAAAATGAGGGAGCACTATCTTGATGCCACCATTTTCCTTGAGTAAATGTTATACGGTGGAAGCAGATAATCAGCGTTACTGCATAACTTTCTCTCCTGATACACTGAACACGAAAAGAAAGGTATGCAAAATTACCGTTGCTTATCAAACTTTTGACCTTGAAGTTGGCGTTTAAATCTGCAAATTCCATCGTAATTATCTTTAAGGTTCATTCTGTTCCAGTTTCATTTGATCATCAAGATTACTACACTGATTGAACAAACCAATAGCTAACTTTTGAATCTTGCTAATGAAGAGGGACTCTGATTTTGATGTATAACTCTGTTATTACTTATGCTGTTGCTGTTGAGTATGACAACACTCACACACAACACAGACCCATACACTCACACGCCAACACCCAGTATGTTTGGCTAGCTGTGCCTTCGTGCATATAAAATTATGTTGCTATAAGTGTGTATCAGGAGTAAGCGTGTATGGTATGGTGGTAACATAGGGGAATTAGGTTGCGGATATGGCCTTTCGCGGTTACTTTCTCTTATGGATTTCTTGGTGAAAAGTATCTGGCAGTGTTTCACTATTGTAAAACTGCTTATTGTAGAATAGATGTAGATATTCATATGGGAATCAGTAGTCATTACTTTGTTGTAACATCTGCACTTACGTTGTTGCTAAAATACTTTGCACTGGCGTGTATATTATGTAATAATCTTGGTCTTTGCTGCCATACAAGATACTATTTCTCAATCTAATTTGCATGTATTTGTCCTGTGAATTGTTCTCAGAAAGGATCCATGAATGCTATGGATGCCCAGTTACGTGCAGAAATTAAGCAACTCTTAAAGGAGGCGAGCTCATTGTCACAGTGAGTAATTTCAGTGAATTAAACCAATTAAAAGAAAAAAATGCGTTATAAGCGGATGCATGCTACTACCTCTGATTGACTTGCAAGAGTAGAGATCTTTCAATAATCCTGCTAGTCACATGAAAAGTCATAAACACCACTTCCATTGTTTGGTTAAACTACTTTGTACGTTGGTAAAGCTTGTAGAGTGCGGTAGACACCACTTCAAGTTATTTTCTTTTGCTTGAACATTTACTTCATCTACTTGGCTACAGATTAGGATACACGTGTTGTCTTCATGGCACTTCGGTTCTTTGTCCTGTTGGATAAGCTCATAATCATCAATTGGCCATAAGTTTTTCTATATAAGCCAAGCACTCCACATACCCACCATAGCCCCCACCTCCAATTCAGTAGAAAAATGAAGAGGGAAAAAGAAGACATATGAAAAGAAAATGAACTGGTGGAGTTCCTCTTGGTAGTTCTGGCATGTGGTCTTGTTTTGTCACTATTTATGTACCTCTGGTTGCAGGGCAAACTCCGACCATATGCTCTTTTAGCCATAGGATTTTTTGTTAGCATATATTTTTTATGAAAGCAATTTTGGCTTTCATCAAAATTATCATGGTCGTGATGCATTCTTATTGGTTTAAGATATTAGGCAAAATGGAGTTGCTTATACTTAGATGTGCAGCATGTACAACATCTTACATGGAGCGATTCTGTGTTGATTACAGGCCTTCAACTTTTGCTCAAGCTGCAAAACTTAGGAGGATGGCAGCAGCCAAGGAGAAAGAACTTGCTAAACGTACAATCTTTTATGCTCAAGTTTAAATTTTGCACGTCTTCTTTTAAAAATCACTATCTCCCTATATCTATTGCTTCCATTTTTCTTATTGTGTGTGTGCTCCTAAGATGTTCTATCCAGCTAAGCCAGGACAGTAGTCAATATAGGTTCCATTAATGGAAAAGCAGGTGACCTATTAGGATAGGTGGGAGCCTGTATCTTACAAGGATATTGAGTCATGCCAGCTTTCTTAGCTTATCATGAAAGAGTTTAGCTTATGTGGCAATAGATGATTGGCATAACTGTCCAGTTCAATGGAATGGTGGAAACCAAGATATGGCTTGCATTTTTAAACTTCGCATCGTACTAATTGACCGGAGCCTAATTTTTATTTACCTATATGTTCTCGTGCATCTATTTCTGATGCTGATCGTGTGTGGACATCTTAGTAGGTCTAGCATGGAACTTCGAATCCTACTTTATTAGTGACTATTCATGGTCGCGATATTATATCGTACTGTATTAGCGTCTATTCACTGCACTTCCATTTCTTAAAGTTTCACACCTTTTAATCTTAGTATGGATAGAAGCTCATAACAATTTTACATACCTGCAGATCAAGAACTGCACAGCAACGAGATGAAATTGTCCTATGATCTATATGTGAAAGTTCTGATGATCCTAAAGGTGATCTCTAGAACATTTTGCTATTTTACAGGTTTACATCTTTTCTTCCTTGAAGTTGAGAAGTTCAGCCATCGGTTGTTGTACAGGTTTTTACATATGTGGTGCTGATTTTGTGGTTTTGGCGTATTCCAGTGGCTGCCATATCAGACCAGCTTGTGCAACCCTTTGGTAAGACGTTCTTGCCCCTCTTAGTTTTTGGTTAGAGATCTGATAACCCCTTCTAGTTTCCAGGAATTTTATTAAGAATGGAAAGGATAAAATAATTTGTGGAGTACGACAATCAGCAGACGTGATATCTAAGGAAATGAAAAAAAAAATATTTGAGACAAATTCAACATCATTTTGATTTAGTGTAATCCACCTTCTTGCAGGAAAGGTCTTATCTTGGAGAGCTGGAGGTCCTTCAAATGACAATGTTATGGTAACACTACTCGAACTCGTATTTTGACCATGTTACATTTTCATAAATAGAGAGTGCGCATAATGAAGTGGGGTTCTTATGGCCCTCTTGCAAGTGTCCGACCTAGGTCAAAGGTTCAAGGTGGAGAGAGAATAAGGGGGGGGGGGGGAGGGGTTATTTGTTCCACCGCTCGATTTTATTAGGAGAAGGCTGAGGGAGTGGCTCTGTGTCCTTTATATAATCAGGTCATGGGTATGGATTTACTCGGACTGTATGTTATGACCTGGTAGTGATGAGAACCTTCTCATGCTATCATGCTATGGGTAGTAATCATGGTAAAATGAAAAACTTCGAGTAGATGACTAAACTCACATTAATGGGTGCCACACAAAAGTAAACTTCGAGCTACCTTTTCTGAATTTCATCTATGTGAAGTTGGCAACTGACCTGTGGCCAGTTTGGCATTTCTTGTACTATAGTTACTTTTGCATCCTAAAAGCACTCATGAGCTCTCAAAAGCACTCCAAACTGGCCTTGAATGATATCTTACCTCTTTTAACTACCTGGCAGCCGGCATTGATCAGTTTGAAATCTGTCTCTGAAATTGCCTTGCCTAGTCTAGATCAGCCTAAAAGATATAACAAGCTTAGGACAGTTCAATTTGTTTTAAGTAATGCAAAATAATCTTCGATCCACTTGGCACATACTTTTGGTATACGCTCAATGTTTGATGCTTCCATTATCTGTTTGATGTAATTGCAGGTTGGGGTTATACCGTGGTTGATAGTTTGTACCAGGGTTAGCAAATTTATCTGTCGAAAGGTCTTTAAGTAGGAGGGTCTTGATGGCGAAGTGGTTAGAACAACGTTTTCTGCTCTCACGTCGTTTTGTAGCTCTATACCAGTCTAGCAAATTTTTTTTGTCGAAAGGTCTTAAATTACGATTTCGTTTTTGGAGGAGAATTGAAACAATCTTTTTTCCACTTTGTATCTGATCTTTTTGTACCTTGTATAGGATAAATTCATTCATTCATTCATTTGTAGCATCTTTCAATGGAAGAGAGAAAAAGTTGTGGAGGAACAGCAAAATGATGTGGATGTGGTGCATGCTATGAATAGGAACAAAGAGATGTAAAAACTGAAAGAAATTGCATAAAGTGGGCTAAAAAATAATGCCTCTACCTTGACCCAACTTGCAACTCATAATCCATACCACAAAAGCATCGCTAATGGTGTTTAAAGTGACATAAATAAACAAAGGTGCCACTAGAAAATTAAAAAAGTCATAGTGACAAATGAAATGATAGTTGTTATGCTGAAATAGCCGAGTGTCGTTACTGTAGAAGATCCTTATCAACAATAAGTTGATCCTCTATCGATGTTTCTTTGCATTGTGCAAATATTTCTTTCCTTTCTTCATCAGATGGTATTTAAACAAGTCATTCATCATATGCTACTATGTCAAAGTGCATATCACTTGTGAATTTATTCGGTACGGTATTTGAAAGGTACGATTAGTCTTGCCTAGTGTCTATGAACTCTTTTTTATGGTACAATGTATTTTTTTTTTTTTTTGGTTTTTTGGTACAAACCTGGCGTCTATGAACGTAACCAAAACCTGGCATTGAGTTAAATGAACCAAACACTTAATGGTATATGGGCTTATGATGTGTTAGTACATACTAGCGTTGGTAAATGTATCTTACGAAGAAATTATCACTACAAATATTAACTCTTAACATTATAAAAAAGTTGTCGCTGCTGAAAAAATATCAAATACATATCTTTTATTGCCAAAATGAATTTAGCACCACTCAGTGGAGGTGATTTGGGTGTGAAATTTGACTATTCCTTTCTTATCAGATTCCTGCAAAATTAAAACATGAATGCAGTACACAGTTTGTCAAGAAGATGAGAAACAGCAGTTTCTTTTTAGTTTGTCACCGTATAACTACTTTTTGACGACAAAAAATAAAATTGTCATCTCATTTGCTTGTTAACCAGACAAAGACATGCAACTGAGATGACTGAATCAGTGCAGGAGATGATCGTTTGTCCAGATGGGGTTTACTAGAATCAAGAATAATAGCCAGCCAGCATTCAACTCTTAAGCCAAGGCTTGGCAACGGACCTGAATCGACACACCAAAAGTAAAGAAAAAACTGAACGGTTTCACCGACCTTTTTTCAGTTCATACTTCGATGTCTATTCAGTCCTGTCTCCAAGCAATGGCGCACATATAAGCTTTTAAAAACTCAAGATACAAAGGATCAGTGCTGTGTGAAGCGCCCCATGGCTTACACTGGCACCTGAATCCATAGAAACAGAGTAGAAAAACTTACAATTTACAGTTTAAGACCTCTCTTCCTACTGATTCAGGTGTTTATGCAGGCTTAGGCGCGCGCACAAACATTTTTTTTACCTTTCTTACTTTTCGTTAACTTGTTATGACCGATACACCCTTCTTTCTTTATCAAGGTTTCTAGACTTTCTCTTTTCGCGTGAAAAGATAGAATTCTTGTAATTCATAATGTCTCATTCCTTCTTCGTATTTGAAAATTTTCTCATACGCTTATCTTTCATGACCTTTGGTGAGTAAAGCTATGGTCCCATCTCGATTTCATCGTGTTCATCTAAGTTTGACCAAATCTGGTCTGGGCACACACACTAGACAGACATCAGCACAAAGGATTTCTATCAATTTGAGAGAGAGACCTTTCACAAACAAGAGAACATCGTCATTCTACAAGCTTGATTTGGATCTGAGCTTTGGATCTTCATCTTGGGACGGACAAAATAAATTTTGCATAATTTTGGACTATCGATTCTCATTAAGAAGCTAAAAGAGGCAAAAAAAATAATTGTATATCAATATTCAACGTCCATAATGATCGAGACTATCGGTCCGACAACCCAACAATTTTCTATATTCTTCGATTTGTATTCATAACGTCACGGTTATGGACATAGTTGTAAATATGCATAGACAGTGAGCTAAAAACTCTACTAGGGATATGAATTATTTCCTCGGAAAAGTATAACTAGGAAGAAAGGCTGAGCTTGCACAGTCTGGGGTCCAAAAGTACCGATATTAGTGATCATTATGTGGTGGTTAAAGTTTGACAGAATTGAGATACGGTTCTTTAGTATTCTCTTATTTATTACATGTGTTTACATTCAAGCAGGGTACCTTCACCGGTTTCTATAATTCTGTAATAAGTGTAATATAGGTTTAAAGTAAACTTTATTACTTTTGTAAACCAAAAAACTGTATTTCCTCTAACCAAAATTACTTTTATTTTTCGGCGACAAGCCTGACATCCTATTCTTGTTGCCTCAGACCAGGGAAGAATGAAGATTAGTTTCTTAATGAGAAAGAGCAAAGATCAATAACTACTTCTTCACAAAAGTTATCAAAAAAAGATTTTTTTTTTAGTTTAAATGCCAATTTCTATAATTTTTATGTAAATGGTAAATTTTGAAAAACAGAACGGCAGAATTTTAACCAGAATATATGCTTTTGATGAGGTTTACTACAGTCGTTTGGCAACATTAGTCGTCAAAAATTTAGTAAACTACCCCTAATACACTTTTTTAACGACAAGCAAGAGTATAAAAAAGTATAACATAGCTGGGAAAGAGACTCTTCTGTCAATAAAAATGGGTGGTCAAAACTCAAAGTCAAATCCCTTTGAACAAGAACCCTTTTGAACATCTGTAAGCCGCTCAACAAGTAGACTAATTCAACGACGGTCCACGGTTGATGGGCCAACGAAAGCACATAGACCTCACAAGCAAAACAAATTTTCCTCTAACGTACCCTTTATAACATTTTCATGCAACACATCGAGTTAAACGTACCTCTTTTTTTGTTTCCCCTGTTGTTGTGTGCCTTTTCACAAAGCTAAAGGAGAGGCACACGCACAACTGTGTGGAAAAAAAAATGGCAGAGAAACAGGTGATGGTGGTCGGGATCGACGACAGCGAGCACAGCTTCTACGCTCTCGAATGGACACTCGACCATTTCTTCACTCCTGAATCCAAAACTCTGTTCAAGCTCGTCGTGGTTCACGCTAGGTGCTCGCCGATGTCCGTCCTCGGACTCGCTGGCCCCGGTATCTTTCGACTAAATCATTAATGACATCTTTGTTGTTTCGTACAAAAGTAGTCCGAACATGTGGAGGTTTCGTCACGAGTAACCTAAATTAAAAATAAAAAAAAGTTGCACGTGTTTGTATGACTCGATTTAGACACGTGTGATGCTTGCGAGTCAGAATCAACATGGTTTAATCAAATTGCAGATGGCATCAAATGCCTCTAAAAGTCATGCACGCTTTGGCAATGGCTCGACCACTAGACCACATTGCTTAGCAATATTGGTGTAGCGACAATTTTGACATCTAATTGCACTTGTGGTGGCATATGATGCGTTGCGAGAATTAAGTCTTGTGTGACAATTGCTTTCATCTTTCAATGTGTCATTTTTTGTGCACGCATAATGCAGTTGGTGTTATGGCCAGCCCATTAGTTGGGTTGTGTTATATTAGGACCCAAGGACATTCTAAGCCACATATGTTGAGCGAAAGCATGAGCAGGAGCGAGAGCAAGAGTTAATTGATTGATTAATTGGTAGCCAAAGTGTGAGCGCTTAGAGACAGATTAGGAGTGAGAGCGAGAAAGGAGAAAGGAGAGCGTACTTAGGAGACAATTTCATAATCCCTCTATTTGTGTATATATTTCTCACCCGTAACGTTATACCACCACGGTACTTGGACGCGAAGTGATCTACTATGTCTGACAATTGAACTGTGCAGGATCCACCGATGTTCTACCACTTGTGGAAGCTGATCTGAAGAGGATAGCAGAGAAAGTCAGCGAGAAGGCCCAGGACCTCTGCAGCAGCAAATCAGTAAGAACCACTCCACTCGAATAACCTCGGCTTCATTAAGTTTGAGAAACTGGACTTGGTTCGATCCCAAGAGGATTTATGAATGAATTTATGGTACTCATTTAACCTATAAACACGTCTCAAAACTCTTAACTTGCAGGTGGAGGATGTGACGGTTGAGACCATCGAAGGTGATGCTAGGAACGTGATGTGTGAGGCTGCTGAGAAGTACCATGCATCTGTCTTGGTTCTTGGCAGCCATGGCTATGGAGCTTTCAAAAGGTACGTCCCACAATGACATGCACTTGACTTCCACACAAGCACACTCACCAACACAAGAAACAAGTTCTAGTATTCTCAAGTTCTCTACTCTTTTTCTTCATTTTGTCACCGAAACCATAAGTGAAAGCTTGTCCCGAAGCAGTACCTAAAAGTGTCGAAAATTTTGGAATCGGTACAAAGATGTTTAGCAACGACGTTGATGTTACGTTCTTTGATCAAGTAATCACTTTATCTGAGTATAAATTGACCACCTGCATGCTCGCGGTTCTCAAGTTTGTCATCACAAATGGTCTTGCAGGGCGGTTCTGGGCAGCGTGAGCGATTACTGCTCCCACCATGCTCACTGCTCCGTGATGATCGTGAAGAAGCCCAAGCAAAAGAACTGAGCCAATGTTTCTCTGCTTAGTGAGGACGACGGACTGCATTATTACAGTCCTTATCATGTAAATTCCTAGCACATTGGATGCTTTGGACTTCCAATACAATAATAACATGATAAATGTCAAGTTTTAACTATCTTCAGTTCCTTCAGGCACCATCTCTTCTTTTTCCCTACAATAAGTGAAGTATGCAAACTACAATTGCAGGCTGAACTATATTTCTCTGTTTATTAATGAACAATCAAATTTTTGCTCAATATTTGGCTTTAATGGTGCTACATTTTAGGAATATATCGTATTTAGAAGGTGTTTGGTATTGATTTTGGGATGGTCAAACCTGATTTAATTTACATTAAATCAGGTTTATGGTTGTTTGTCAAAACATATTAAGAGGTTTAATCTGTCTAAAAAAGTTCAAAACTGATTAAATCCATAATCCTGGAAAAGTGAGGATTATGAAATAATCATTTTTCTCATAATCAGGTTCCACCTTCTAATTTATCATACTATCCTCATTTTCTCGCAAAAGGACATCTTATACCCTTTAACTAATTTGCGAAAATTATTGTCCTATAAGCATTAATGTGAGATTATGGGCGTTTTTAATTTAAAGTAAAAAATAAATAACTTTTGTAACTGAATGAAAATTACTTTTGATATTTTTATTTATGTAATATAATTATTTAGAAATGAAAGTTATCTTAACATCACCTTTCTAAATGGATATAAAAAATTTATTTATTAAGTGTACTCGATGGTCATTTTGTCATATTAAAACTGATTTAAGCACTTTTTATATAAATACTTTCGTAAATTTAAACTAGTTTACAACTACTTTTGTCAAACAGTAAAATGATTCTGTTTAAAGTAGATTAAATTTGATTTTAACACTGATTAAGATTTAAGCAGAATTCTATTTTTCAGAATCAATCCCAAACGGCTTCTTAGGACTTAGTTTTAACGGAAAAAATGGTTAACTCATTCTGGTCTCTTGAATTATGGGTAATTTTCTAAATCAGATCGTTGAACTATGCGTGTCCGACCCATTAAGTCTTTAGTTATGTTCTTTGGTCCAAAACGAGGATATGAATCCCCTGTTGTAACCATGGGTTACAGCAGGGGTGCTGTACCCAGTAATGTGAGAGGGGGAGAGAGAGAGAGAGAGGGAAGACTCTTCACTCTCTCTCTCTTCCCCTTCTCACATTGCTGGGTGCTGTGTACCCAGCAATGTAACCCATGGTTACAACAGAGAATCACAATCTCCAAAATGACAATGTGCTAGTTACGTGATCACTTTTTTAGAGAGACTTTGTTATTTTCCATTACTTGCCTTGCCGTCGCTGCTGACCGCCCAACACCTTGCAGCCCCATCACATGACCTCGAACTCATATCACCCTACTCCCGGTAGACATACCTACTCTTCACTGTTAAGGCCATCTGATGGATAGTAAGGGTTTACCCACTTTTCAAATTCAGCCTCCCACTGATCATTTTAAGAGACCCGTTACCACCACCATCCAATTCAAAGAATGGATTTAATCTCCAATTCCACCATCAATTAAGTTCTGTTAACACCTAAAGCTCTTAACCACGGCAATGCAAATGAAAGCAATTAATCGACGTGGATCAAGAAGTTTACGATATATTGAGAAAAATAGTTAACGATTTCCTGTACTATAACTCGGATACAATTTTTACTATTTTTACTTATAAATGATATAATAAAGCCCTCACGATTGAAGAAATACCTTTCTTAGACGGGATCAATCAAAGTTTACCGGGCATAAAAAGGACACGAGCTGATTAACGAATATCTTTTCTAATTAGCAAATTTATCCCCTTTTTCACTTCCATCCCTGTCAACTACCCCCACAGTGCCACCCACTACCACTGGCGTCCCATCCACCGTCACCCTACACCCATAGTGGCACAGTGCCACCCAATTTCATTGCCGGCAGCAGCCCCCACCACACACACACACATACCCCACATCCACTACCAAAGGTGAAGGCAGTGGCATATATGAGTGACATCCAGAGTAGTTGGTGTGCGAAAAAAGGAGGTGGTGCATGTGGGGGTAACGGTAGCAGGTTTCAACAGCGTTACTTGTACCATAATAGATTGTGCAGCGAGGATGATGCTCTCTTGATAGCCATGTGAGTAGAACCTGTTGGGGTATTGTTGTTGCGCCTGCGACCGCCGCTACCACAACGATGAGCGTTGGTATGACCATCACCATGGTAAGAGGGATTGTTGGAATAAATTCTTCTAGAATGTAATCACACTTTCTAACACAAAACAAAACAAGAAAATTACAGTAAACTATAAATAGTAATATGTTACAAGATAAATAGAATGATTTTACCGAGCTAAACCGAAACTTTGTCCTAAAAGGTTGATTCGCGCCCCCGGAACTAGTAGCTCGATGCGATGGGCCTCACGGCACACAACCTCATGATTAGTCTATAGTATTATTCCCATATGCACGCACTTGCAACAGAAATTCTGGAACAACCTTCTTGACTTTCCTCTTCCACAACTCAAACAATATCAAAATATGTGTAATAAAATTATAAAAGGTGAATGGAAGAATTTTTGGAGAAAGAATATTATGCTTTGAGTTTGCAAAGCAATCTTTGGTATGTGTTTTTAGGTTTGGCTGAATGACCTTATATAGAAGAAAGAAGGATAAAATCCTTGGAAGCTAAGGCTTTGTTTGCTGGAGTTTATTTTTACAGTGTTTAACGCGTTTGATACACAGTTTTTGTTTTTTTTTTTTAAATCAGTTTTTAAAACAGGGGCTATTTTTGAAAACTCCAAAAATGAGTTTTCGGTTTTCATTTTAGTTTTTATTTTGAAACCACCACCACCCTCTCACCGCCGGCAGCCACTGTCATTGCCCACAGCCACCGCCGACGACTACTGACGGCCGGCCACCACCATCGTCGGCCACCGCCTCGCCTCACAACCGTCATCGCAAATTACCACCAAAGAAAAAATTCAAAATAAAAACTGAATAATCAAACACCCATTTATTTTTTTTAAAAAAAAATTAAACTGATTTTGATTTTTTTTAGAAACAGAAAACCAAAACTGGAAATGTTACCAAATGCTATCTAAGTAATGTTAAAAGGATAAGACTCCTTAATTGTCAACAAAGAAATTAGGAGATGAACCTCCATTTTCTAGTCAACAAAACCAACTTGGCAGATTTCATTTGAAATAAGGAGATGTATCTCCATAGTTTTCAACTAATGAGTCAACAAAAGGGAAGGGGGCCCACTTGCATTTATTTTGTTTTGAAACATTCACAAAAATACAACAGAAATGACCACCACCACGATGAAGACGATGACCACCACGGTGAGCAACATTGGCTGAGGAGGTGCAGAATCAGTAGTAAGAGGAGAATTATGAGCAAGATGAGCAAAGGTGTCTCCATGAAGAAACTCATGACTAAGAAGTAAACCATGAAGCTCAGGAAAGGGGATAGTTTAGGATCTAGAGATGTCAAACGGGCCGGGCTTGGGCCGCCCTGCCCGGGTCCAGCGGGCTTTAAGCGAAATCGGGCCGGGCCAGGGCCGCAGCCATCCGGGTTGGGCCGGGCCGGCTGAGGAGAAATCCTAGGCCCGGTCCAGGCCCAGGCCCTAGGCCTAATTTCTAGGGCCGGGCTTGGGCAGGCCCGGGCCCTTTTTATTTTAATTTTTTTTTAAAATTTTCTTGTTATTCAATTTTAAATTTCATCTTTAGGCATGTCCAATTTTCAAATTTTGACAAATCTAATTTTTATCATTTTATTTCATTATATGTAATATTCATATATATGTATGTATGTATGTATAGATATATTTATTTGTCTCTCATTTTATTTTTTGCTATATGTTAAATCTTTTCTTACTCTTCTTGGTGATCTTTATTAATAAAATCTGAACACATAACTAGCCGTTATATTGCTGTTGGGGGGGTAAAAGTGGAATTTTGGGGGAATATATCCGTTGGAGGAAAAAGGGGAGAGAAAGGGGGGGGAAAACAAAAAAATTCAAACAGGTGGGGCCGGAACCGGGCCAGGGCCGGGCCGGGCCGGAACTAGGCCGGGCCGGGCCCGGGCTTTTTCCCAGAATTTTTCAGCCTGGTCCAAGCCCAGGCCCTAAGCCCAATTCCTCCAGGCCAGCCCTGTTCATGAACGGGCTGTTTGACATCTCTATTAGGATCGCTAGTAGACAAAGTAATAACCAAATCCTTGAAGCCGGGTGGAAGACCACGAAAAAAGTTTTTTCTTAGCGTTACCAAATAAGGAAGTCAGGATTGGCACTCTCATATTGAGGGTTACTTCTAAGAAAAAATGCTGAGAGAGAACAAAATAGTGACATTACATAGCTTATATATCAAAACAGCAAAATTAGTACTGTGAAGACTATTTTAGAAAACAGGAATAGTTCTGCGACCAAAATAGAGTTAACCCAAAAAATTAACACGGGCAAAATACAAGGATACACCCTCAAGTTATAACTCGTGGCGACTCAGCCCTTCAATAATATAACACGACGGGTACACCCCTTCAAGTTATCGAAGTCGGGCACTATAACCCCTCCATTTATGAAGCGATGAAAACAAGCACATGCTTGTCACATGCCACTTATGTGCAAACAAAAATGCCCTTAACCATTTGGAACTAACCACGATTGAAACTCACCGTAGAATTCACGGCAATATGAACCCAGAACTGAGGGGGGGGGGGGGCTCTCACAATGATACATGGTATTGATGCCATAATGTCTTTCAAAGCGATTATACTTAGTCAATCTAGACGCCCACCAACACCCTGGTACAAAACTCATATGTGTAGGTCTGTGGTTATATGAATGTACGGATATATCGTTCCCCCATAGTTAATTTACTTTCATCACACATTTTCAAAATATCCAAATCTCTTCTTAAGTCTTCTCTAATTTTTTCAAAGTATAAAAGTATATGTCTCCCCAAAGTTGTTACAAGTTTTATTTCCATTTACACATAAAAGAAACCCAAGAAAAACCTATAAATCATTGGGTAAATTACACTAAACACCCCTGAGGTTTTACGTAATTACACTCCACTACCGCTATCTTTAAAAATTACACTCTGACCCCCCGAGGTTTGTACCCGCATTACACACAACTACACACATTTAACGGCAGGGCCAACTCCGTGAAAAGATTCTCTGACACATTACTTTATGCAATTTTCATACCAAAAATACCCCCCTTTGTCCTTTACTCGTGTGGTTTTTCAAAATTTCAGTCAACTCCAAAAACTCTAAGTGAATTAGGGGATTTAATTTAGCTAATTTAGGGTTCAATTAGCTCATTTCAGGATTCAATTAGTTCAATTTAGGGTTCGATTAGATTAGGACATTCAATTTAGGGTTTAATTAGTTTAATTTAGTGTCCCTGAGGTTAGGGTGAAATTATAGTCAAGGACAATAAGTTGGTAAATGTAACACTCGTGTCCATCCGTTAGGGTTCTGTCAAAAAAGTGTACGTTTTATTTGATGTCATCGATACGTACTTCTAAAATGACAATACTGCCCTTATACTATATATTTTTAAATGAAGATTTCAAACCCTAATTTTGTTGTGAAAACCCCTAATTTAAAAATTAGGGTTTTGACCTTCTTTCTCCACCTTTCAATCCCTCTTCCAGAACCCCAGCTCCCAATTTTCTGTCAAAGAAATGCCATCTACCTTCGGTGTTTCCACCCGTTCCCTGACCGGAGTAAGAAAAAAACCTGGTGGGTCCTCCTTCCGCCACACCCAGGGCAAAGCGAGTTGCGGCGAGAAGTCAAGCCAAACGTCCGCCGAAAAAGAAGGAAACTCGCCGAGAGCCTCTTCTACAGGCTCAAAAATCCTCACAAGACTTACCTAGACAATATTCTCTGAAGAAAGTTGCAGACAAGCGGTATTGGGTGCAACAGGTTGGTCAGGTTCATAGAAAAAGACAATCGGCAGTGTGTGAGGGAGTGAAAAATGGACGGCGATGTGGGGCGAGGAAGGAGGCGACGAGATTTCAAATCTGTAAAAATGGGGGCGCCGCCGGCCGGGCAGATCGATTTCTCCGATATGTCTCCGTCGAGGCAGGCAGCGGTGGCGACGATGCTGGCGGGATTCGCATCACTGTTGCTGGGGATTTCACTGGCGCTGATGTTGTGCGGATCGTTGACATTCTTTATCAGGTTCATGTGGCAGGGGCGATCGGTGGGGTGGTGGTTGGGCTGGCGGTGGCAGGGTGGGGGAAGAGAGAGAGAGAGAGAGAGTAAAGTTTTCCTCCAAAATTTCAAGAAAGCAGTCTAAGGGGCATGTCTTTTCGCATTGCACCGTTAACACCGTAAGAGAAAAAGTTACTTTTTGAGTTGAGTGTAATTTTTAAAGTTAGCGGTAGTGGAGTGTAATTACATAAAACCTCAGGGGTGGTTAGTGTAATTTACCCTAAATCATTTCTGACCCCCTTCATTAACGTGACAGACTGGGATTATAGTCGTCAAGCCAAATGTTTCTCTGTTGAGCTTTCATCTACACCGGATCAAATTAGAGTTGATGGGGTTAGCAATTTGATGGGAAAAATAGTGGAGGTTTTAGGTGGTGGCCATAGAGTGAGGGTGGGGGATTCGGCAGAGGCTTGGGTCGTGATGGCTGGTGGATTTTGGCCGGTAAATTTCGGCAAGAGAGGTGTCGATTTCGCTTGAGGCAAAGGGATGAATGTATATTCAATATGAAATGTTGGAATCAAAGAATAGAGCATCATCAGACGTCAAATGGTAAAGTCTTTGACTAGGGCAAAAATCACATTTTGTAGTTTTTTACATAACATAGCAAAGGAAATTATTTGACACCGGTTGTAGCTTAGGGACTACTCGCAAACAGTTATTAGTTGAGGTAGTGTTACTGTGTTTCACCCAAAAATACGTTGGAACGCTCGCCAAATTGGTTATTTCAGAGAGTATTGATGTGTTTCACCCAAAATAAACATTTCACAGGGTAAGCTTGAGCTGTGTTTATATCAATATCTACAAAGTTTGAGCATAGACGTGGAGGCAATTTCTTGTCCATTTCAATGATTTGGTATAAGTTGTAAAGCAACCTTCATACTGCGGCATGAATTGGTTCGAGTTCTTTCAGATACGGTAAGTGAGACTTCTGGGCTTAGTTAAAGAGCAGAACCAGAGTGTTGTTTTCAGAATTTGAGTTGGATTGCGGCCTTATGGACAGTGGCTTTGGGGCTGACCGACAAGTTGGTTTTAAAACTCAAATGAAAGTTGAAGAAACAATGTCAGCATTTTGTAAACGAACAGGGCCCTTAAAAAACTCACCAAACCAGAATACAACAGAGACAAGTATGTAAGAGTTGACATAAAAAATAGGCAGTGCAGAAGTCATGGAAAACTGGCAAAAATAACTAGTACTACTAAGGCAAGCACCTCCCCATCTACCACCATTTTAACATTTGACCTCCTTCAGACCATGAGCAAAGTACAGAAAGGTTGGGTCAGTAGCACCATCCTTGTAGTAAGCAAAAACCAGGCTGCTATCATCCTGCATGCTCTCCCCAACAAAACTGCAAAACAGCACGATCAAGATAAGATCGTACAGGAAATGCGATGGAGCAGTAACAGTAACAAAGGTACTTAGTCCATGAAGCGAACTACCGAGCTTGCAGAACATAACATCGAAACTTACAATTGGAGATCGCTCAGCTTTGAGAGCAGGTACTTGGTTGCCCCCTCGATGTTCTTCTTAAATACCTCTTGGCTCTCACCTTCAAGCTTGGGAGTCAACAGTTTGATGTACTTCTTAATGTACGCAACAAACTGCTTCTTGTCAAAAGGAGGTTGCTCCTACATCCGATTTAATTTCACAGGTCAAGTTCCATATTCAAGTTACTTTAATTCATCAGGAATAAGAACAAAACATACCTGGAGCCTGAATGTGTCGACAATGTCAACCACCTTCGTAGCTTGATCATCAACACCCTCATCTTCATCCCCACCCTCAGCAGAAGGATTGGCACCAATGTTTACATCAACTGCCCCTTGAACAACCCACTACAACAGATAAAAAAGATTCAACATCATGCTCTTCTGCTTTTCAGTATTTCCATTGTAACTACATACAAAAGAATGTTGTGACAAACATTCGTGACAACAATAAGGTGAAACTAAACTAACCTTTCCCTCAACTTCCCAGAGCACTCCATTATGGGTTTCCTTATAGGGAAACGAGTCCGAGAGAAGCTCATCACCTGGCAGTTCATGAATGAACAACATTAACACCCAGGACTATATAAGCTGAACTCACGCAGGAACTCAATGATCATCGTATGTAAGGAAAAAGCATAAACAACAACCAGGAATAAATTAATTTAGTTGCTTAGGTTAGTTATAACACAGGACCAGAGCTTTGTACCAGGAAGTGGACAAAATTATCCAGTTATCCTCCAATGTAGGTAATAGACACGTACACTACTAAGGCAAATTGACCCACACGCACTCACAGAACATTGTTCAAGTTCGAATCTATGGAGGTCCATAACAAAAACATTCTGTACGTACATATAGTATTCCAAGATCACAAGGAGGAATATATCAGCTGCTCAGTGGAAGGAGAAGTCATTTATGAATTGGGCTCACGGCAAGACCATTAGCCATGTCCACTGCCCTGAACACCAAAAAGGTGTTTACCTCATCATAGCAGATATACATCCCTCAAAATAAAGATTTAACAATATCTATATGAGCAAGTCCCGTGAAGTCTAACAAGGGCCATACACGTCCTTGCGAATCAAGCATGAACTGTGTATCATAGGATGTACAGATACAACCTATAATCAGAACTAAAGTATACTGTACATATTCATGCAGATGCAATGACAAAAAAGAGCCAAAAAACATATAAACTTGATTAGATACATCCTATCGACACAAATAAGCTGCAATGCTGATTCAATCTCCAAACAACCTTTTTATCGAATCGAAAAGGATAAGAGGTCATAAACCTATGCAAAACCATAAAAACGAAGATCACAGTTTCTTTTCCACACAAGTCAGACGTAAAACCTCGCTCTTTTTTATGTTCTCAGAAGTGGAAACCAAATTTACTTCCTTCATAGAGTAACAACAAGGACTCATCTTGTACATACATATCGCACTTAGAATGTTGATGCACCACCAGAATACACATACAAATAGGGGCAAAACATCTTCTAGAGCTAATTAGATAAAACAGCAATGATTAATTAGCAAATACAGCCTAATTAACAACACATGAGGAAAACTAATTTGCCCATGTAAGCCTTTTGGTACATGAGAACATATTATTGAACACAAATAGCAAGCTAGAGTACAAACGATGGGTCAAGCATGCTTACATGCACTAAAGAGAGGAAAAATTCAACAGAACCGAGGAATTATAAGCAAAAACAACAAAACTAACTTCAGGATCTCCTCTCCACATTAGTCAGGCTAAATAATCCCACGCAGAAATTACAGATCTACGAAGTATAAAATACTCAAAAATCAGCAAAGCGATGCTTCTTCTCGCATAATAATACAGACCTGGCATTAGAGCCCTAAATCTACAAACGCATAATCCTAGATCACAAAATCAATAGCAGATCCAATTAATCAGATCGGTTAAGGCTAAAAATCACGATCGAACATTTCCCAAACCCTAAAACCAAAAAACTCAAATCGTACGCAACTACAGTTACACACAATTCAGGGTGCGGTGTGTGTATTTAAGATTGGCGAAGGAATCTTACCGGTGAGCAAATCCTGATAGACCAGCATGATTGCAGGGGGCTCTCTCACACACACAAACACACACAAAAGGGGAAGAGACTCGATTATCGAGGAGAGCCAAAAGAGGGTTAGGGCGAGGCTGGACAGCGAGTATTTATAGTGCGAGGGTTCGGGGGTCGAAGATTTCGACTAGGGGACGGAGTCCTTTTTTACGCAAAGTAGGCCGATCTTTTGCGTTAATTCCCGCCGTGTCCCCTCTCCAATAATTGACCTTTTATCTGTGGCGGTGTGGCGTGGGCCTGGTGGGGTGTGGTCTTCATATACAAGGCCCATGCTGTGACGGCCCGCAAACACCTCTTGTCGGCCCATTTCTCGGTGCATAGCGATACGGGCTCGTCGCGTAAGCAAAAGAAAAGAAAACTTTCGAGTTGAAAGAATCTTTTTCTTACCTCCCTTATAACGGCAATCAATGATTGTTAAATCTTTTTATTAATTTTTATTTAGTGACGTTGAAAATATGCTACTAAGAAATGTCGCTAAAAGTATTAGTAGAAAAGTCACTAAAAATTTTTAACAACTGTTAATTGTCACTATATACAGGATCGGAAGAAAACTATGTGTAATCAAGGTAGCAGCCAAAATTAGTTTTAAACAAAAAGTACAACCAGAGAGCTCTGGGCCAAACGGAAACTTTTGGACGGTGTCCTGGTTGCTTAGGTGAAGATGGCGCCCCGTTTTGTTTGTTTGCAAAAAACTTGAAATATCTCTAAGGGGTCATTTTGTTGTTTCATATTCATGTCTTCACGAAGTGGAAGAGACTTATCTACTTGTTTGAATATTGTTTCCAGAATTAGAAGTGCTAACGAGTGCTAAATGTATCACTTTGATGAATAACTTTGCTTTAATAGATCAAGAATAGGTTCAAGCTCAGCGAGAACGATGGGCTGAAACACTGCTTGGGAAGTTTTTAGCGACTCCTTGGTACAGTGGAGGTTGAAGCTGTTAAGAGTTACTTTGCATTTTATTTTATTGATTCCGGATTTGGGGTATCTTTTGGCTGAGGGTACCTGGAATATTGATGGAGCTCGGCTGAGTTTCGTTCATTGGCAGCCATTCCAGTGTCTGCCTTGTATTGATTTCTCTTCTGAGTCTAGGAAGAGAGATCGTGCTGGTCTTAAGGCTATAAATGAGGTTGGTATTGTGCTCAAGAAGTTCAAATCTCCCACCCATGTGGCTTTAGTTTAATTAGTTTAACCTCCAGATGACTCGTCAGGTTCCGAGTGATGTAGATTGTGCAGGATCTACACATAGGTTGCTAACTTGTTGCAGCAGCTTTCATGTTGTACATATTGTCCGAGGGAAGGACTGTATTTTGGTCTTACTGTTTGTACTGGCTAATTTTGTGGCTCAATCAGGTGAAAGTCTTCGGTAAGAATGGTTCAGTTTGGTACAGGATGCTGTTACATTCACCTGATCATAGCCGGTGAAGATTATGTTTCCTATATGGTGTTTTGATCGTGAAAATGCGGATCTGCTAAAATCCGAACCCCCCCCGCTAGTCATTAAACTTTGCCCCGCCCCGCCCCGGGTTATGTATGTAAAAAATCATAACCGACCCTATGTGGATGTAAGAAACCCGAACCCGCCTCATTCTGCCCCGTCCTCTCTGTAGCACACAAAAAACCCAAAACCAATCTTCCCCGCCCTGTCCTGGCTCTGTTCTACTTGGTTTAGCAAAGCTTGAATTCACGAATTGAATAAGTGATAAAGAGATAAGGTAGCAGCGCCGGCGTAGCGGTCGGTAGAGCCGTAGCGAGAAAAGTCCTTCTTTGGGAAGGCCAAGATAGAAAAATCATTCTTTGAGTAGGAAAGAAAGAAGAGTCCTTCTTTGGGTAGGTCAAGAGAGAAGAGTCCTTCTTTGAGTAGGCCAAGAGAGAAGAGTCTTTTTTGGGTAGGCAAAGAAGAGAGAAGAGTCCTTCTTTGAGTAGGCCAAGAGAGGAGAGTCCTTCTCTGGCCTTCCCAAAGAAGAGTCTTTCTTTGGGAAGGCCAAGATAGAAGAGTCCTTCTCTGAGTAGGAAAACAGTTGAGAGATACACGTGATGAAGCGTTGTAAATCTGACTTGTGCATAGTGGATTTAAGTTCTCTCATATTTCTTGTATTTTCTTCTTTGATTATCTTGTACTATACATATTTATAGAGCGATTTCGTAACAGGGAGCATCTGTGGCAATTTTCTTTTTAGCAGACATTTTCAAGTTGTGCTAATGAGTTCTTCGAAAAACTTGGCCTCAGCATAGAGTCAACTTAACTTTATGCCAACTTCAATTCGAGGCCTGGTTGTCGAACAGAACATGCAATGCGATCCTCTAGATTTGATAATACACCAGGGCGATCGCTCGCAGCGGCGTGTGCCACTCCAGCTTCGGTATGACTATCCCCTCTGTAAACTCTTTAAGGCGACAATCATCGACGTCTTATCAAGCACTATGTGCAATTCTGAATTGCCTACATTGGAGTGACACTTTACAGAAGTGGTCACATCATTATCTACCAACATTGCGAAGTCATCCAAATGGAATGGAAGAAGTCGGTATAATAAACCTCCCATGCAAAAGAGGAGTTGCCCTGACCATAGTTTTCATACCTAGGAGTGACATCTCCAAGCATTGATCGCATTGGGTAAGACAACCCCCATTTTGTTAACTCGTAATCTCTTTTTGAAGAAGGTTGAGTGTTACAGAAATTAATTAAAGTGCAGTGGTAACTACGCTGCAATTATTTAAAACTTAAGCGACGTAAATGTCACAAACCAACTGAAAAAGGAAAAATAGCATCACTAACTGTGGGGCTAAGTAACTTTCACACTTAAAACCCAAAAAAAATGTCATTGGGATATTCAAACTAGTTTTAAAATAGCGTGTGGCAAAACTAGCAAAAATCATGTTTGAGTAGTTCGCATTAACTGACAAAATCTAAAAAGCTGAGCTGATAGGCCAAGCAAGAGTTGATGCAAAGCGCTTACTGGCACCGGTTACGAGAAGAGACGCAGCGGCACCCAAATATGCCTGCACTTCGAATATACACGAGGAGCCGAGTGACGAATTTTTTTTTTTCAATATTGTAAGTTAGCGGTTCTAGAGAACCCTGAACAAGAAGAAGCAGAGATGCCAGATCTGGACACTGCTCAATTGGAAGAGATTGCAAAAATGTAACCCTTTTTTTTTTGTTGGATAAAAAGGTTACATTTTTTAAAGTAGAGTTTAAACTCGGTTGGAGAATTATGTTTGACTAAGATAAGACAAGTGTTTAAGACAACTTTTGTCAAACGAGAGCTCATAATAAATAGACATATTTGGGTTTTATTAAAATTTTCTTTTGACAATCAACCTTGACACAAAGTCTTTGCCTTCTTCAAATTACATGGAAATTTGGTGAGTTCATTTAAATTGGAATTTAAAACTATGTTTTACCCTACTGCATTGTCTAAGCTATCCCAATAAAATCATTTGAAGACATTGATTACCAAGTAGTCCCGAATGATGACCAAGTGCTTAGCTTAGATAGTTACAAATTTAAAGTCGATCAGAGCCCAGATGAATTCTCTGCCTTAATTGCGTATCTCACGTCCATGACAAAAAGGATGCATAAATTTGTTATAGTAGTCGGTTTTATCTGTAATTAATGTTAATTTCAAAATTTTCATGCATTGATTTAACTCTTCAATCTTATCAATTCTAACTACTTTTCAAATGGCCTCAGTTTTTTCTTTTTGTTTATAAACAATTTTTGTTTTTTGCAATGGATGAAATTGACGGATTAAGCGACATCACTAATGAATTCTACGTGCCAGTCAAGATGCATGTTTCATAGATTTATCGTTTGTTGTTTTTGCCTCTCAAGTGAAAATCATGTCGTGTTCAGCACGTCCTAACTAGCTAATTAATAACGTTGTGTACTAGATTTGATAATCTGTAATTTTTCCCTAGCTAGATTTGCCAAGCGCGTGTTGGTATGGATAAAAATCACAATTATTATTGCTTTTAAAAAATATCTGTCGAACTGTAACTCAAATGAGTTAGTGAAAGTATCGCTTCTTACTCACGTTACCGTACATTCATGTGTTTAGGTATGCGTGTCTTGCAAACAACGTAACAACCGACTCCACTGCCACGGCTAGTCGCCTCCTTCCTTACGATCACCTCGGCATCGCCACCTCTAATATATATCGCGCCCTATATTTTCTCGTCAATTCAACTGCAAAATCTCTGCTGCATTAAAAACACTAAGATTCAAATGACATTGTGAAAATACTGTTGGGATTTGCAAAAAGCAAAAACAAAAAGAAGAACAAAAAAGAAAAAAAAATCGAAAAGAAAAGGGTTGACCACATACACGTCAAACCCTGATTGGCCTGTAACTTGCGGCCTCGTGAACCAGCGGCATACAAGAGCAGAGCCACGTAATCTCTCCTTCTACATTTGCTTTCTTTCCATGTATAGCGCCATTTTGCCAACTCAAACCCTACGCAGAACTTTCCCTTTGTCCATATCTCCAGACCCTTATAAATACAATGCATAAGCGTATGCCCAGCCACAAGAGGATTAGGGTTAGGGTTGTTCTGAAAAGGAAAAAAAGGAAGAAGCATGGCGGCCATCAACACCACCACCTCCTCCACTCCTCAGTGCTCCATCTGCTTAGATGATGTTGTCGACAACGGCGGCAGATCGACGGCGAAACTTCAGTGCGGCCATGCTTTTCATCTGGGTTTGTTCACGCCCGATTGTTCTTTTATCCTTTTCTTTTAGGACTTCGTTACGTGATCAACAAGTGTTTGGAACGTCACGTGACAAGAGACGTACATTTTGCTGTTTGTTGTTGTTGTTGTCTATAACAGTTGACGTGCTTTGAACTTGCTTAGATCTTGTTTATAGTTTTTTGATAAGTTTTATTCCATATAGAAGTGTCTGATCTAGTGAACAAAGGAAAATTCTGGATTAGAAATGGAATGATTTGAGTTTTTTTTGCCTTGGAATATTAGGTTATTTTACTCTTTCCTTTTAAGTTTTGGTAAATGACTGTCTATATCAAGATGAAAATCGATCATGCCATAGAGGTTTAAGTGCTGAGAAACTGAATTTTGGTTGGACAATCTGATCATGAATTTGTGTATGTTCAGAACAGCCCAAACCCTAATCTGATTGATGATTTTCTCACTAGATCTCAAGCCAAAGAATTTGAAGTTCCGATTTTCATGATCTGAAGCATTTTTTCTCCTTAGATCTTATGCCAAAAACTTAATTTATTGTTCATATATGCTTGTTTTGAGTTTTTGGAGTTTGTGATTATTCTTGTTTTGCATAGACCTACCCGATCTAGTGACCTATGGAAAATTTGGATTGAAACAAAGGTGGTTTAAATTGTTCTTCAACTTAAGTTCTTGATAAATGGTTCTAGCATAATGAGATGAGATTCATAGACTTTAAGTGAATTTTGCTATGATGTTTTGCATGTATGTACACAACAACAGAAACCTTAGAGTTACTGATGAGGGTTTTATCAGGATTAATGGATTCATAAAAGCTAAATATTCCCGATTTAAAATATTCTGTTAAACATGGCTAGTTGACTTCTTTGATCCTCAACAGCATGCCCTATGTAGATGTAATGAGGAAATCATCAGTAAGTTTTCGGTACATGCTATGCACAGATCCTGATACATGCTACTAATTGACAGGAATGCCAAGGCAAACAGTTTTGAAGCCCTAGGGACATTTTTTTTGGGAGACATTGCATGAGAATAGCAAAGAGCACTGCATGTAGGCTCGTATGTGTATGTAAAACGCATACTTTGGTGTGCGCGTGTGCTCGCGTGTGTTTGCATGCCTTTTGATTCCTACAGAAGAAAATACCAGGAAATCGACGATTATAGAATGCAGTTTGAGTCCTCAGATTACCATAAGGATTCTCTTCACCAGGATAAACAACTTACTTTTATTGCTCTGTCTTGGTTATTGTAGGCAGAATTTCTATGGATCTTATGTTTTAATTCCTGTTTTGATCTTTCTGCTTGGTGTTGTCTTTTCAGATTGCATTGGTTCACAATTTAATGTCAAAGGGGTCATGCAGTGCCCAAACTGTCGTGCAACTGAAGACGGTTTATGGATGTTCGCTGCTGGAGGGTTCGAACAAAGCATCAACATTGAGCATGTCGACCATGCTGCTGATGATGCTTATGAAATGGTACAAAACCATGAGTTTCAGATCACTGGCTCCTTTTGTTCAATTAGAGTTACCTCGTCTAACTATAGCTACTAACTCGAATCATCTCGTGTGTAGGAATGTTTGCATCCTGATTGTCTTGATAATTATGTATAAACTGTTATGGGCGAGGCTATTTTACATTGCACTTTCTCAATTTATATTGTTAACCTGATAACTATGATATTTGTTCATCAAAGGTTTAAACTTTACCCTAAATACTCGGACAATTTTGAGAAAAATATTCATGATAAACGGACAAAATTCTTTTTGAGACAAAAATTCACCGCGAAGGTAGGAAAAGACTAGGTATGGAAGCATCTACCTCTTTTATGTTTGGATTTCTATCAGTTAGTTGTAGGCCTTTAATTCATAGAATCCTGTTTCATATAAGCTCTCTTACATGCCTTATTAAGAGTTACTGGCATTTCTGTGCTTTTAAGCCAGTCTAGTCTCCTCTCTGTCTGCTACGGTCAGCCTTTGATTAGTGAGACCACCATGATTATTCTCTTAACTGCCGGTAACACAGGAAGATTGTATGGAGGACGGTCGTTGATGCTTTATCACACCGATCAATGATGGACCTGATTCTAGGTAGAGAAAATGTGTTACTATTGTTCAAGTGTAGCAGAATTTTGGTATGGCACTTTGATCTATAATTTCCTATTTGTTGTACAATGCTAATATGCCTTGTTACTTGGTATATATGGCACTTTGATTTATAGCTTCATGGTCACACCTATCAATGATGGACATGATTCTAGGTGTAGAAAATGTGTTACTGTTCTTCAGGTTTAGCGGAATTTTAGTATGGCACTTCGATCTATAATTTCCTGTTATTATACAATGCAGTAAATGCTTTGCCTTGTTACCTAACTCGGTATCAGCTTTTCTTAGAAGTATGATGATACGTGCTCCATAAACTAACTTCATAACTACTATTACACATTTTTGGCTGCTACAGGATTCAGCTGACCTCCACTGGTGCATGTTACATGGATTTGGCGGGTAAGATTTTCGAGAATTTTGTGACGTAGGAGTGGATGCACATCGTTTTTTCTCAATGTAACATTTTCATTACTTAAAGGCGCAGGCCAGTGAAGTGGTTTTATGCCTCACTTTTGCATCTGATAATAAACTTAATGGCCTTCTTCACCTTTGAGTTGGAGTTTGTCCCTGTCAGTAAACTTAACACCCAGATCGAATGAACTTGAGAAGTATGACGAAATCAGATGATACTTTTTTTTCCTAGGGTTAACTAGATAATTCGACCTTAAGAAGAATTCCTTCTTTTGTATTGATTCACTCAGCGAGTTTGAAACATATACGTTGTCTGCCTTTTGGGGTAGAGGTAGATTTACTTTCATTAGTTCGATGTCAATTTGGCATAAACTATTCAATGCATCTGAAGTTTTCTCTTGTTAAAATTCTATGCACGTTGTCCTGGCATAATGTTTGAACATCCTGCTGGCTGCTCATTTGAGGTTCCTTTCGCTGTGTATCTCGACTTGCTTTTACGTTGACATCTTAAAAAATCATCATACAAAACTTACAACGGGATTGATTTGCTTTTGCTTGAACCTCTTTGTTGGCTCCACTCTGAAAACATAAGTTTGATTCTTTCCCTAAAGATATGTACTTTATCTGCACGTGATTATTCAATTTCCTTACCACCTAAGACAATGGAGTGCTGTCTTCCTCTTCCTCAAGTGCAAAGTGTATCTAGGCTTGGATTTCATGTCGATTCAGATTATCAAGAAGTCCTGATCTTTACCTACACCTTTGATGAATTGGCCATTGATAGGACTTTTGAACGGATTTTTTAATATATGCCGTTAATGATTCTTGACTTGAGGTGAGGAAACCCCCTTCAGGAAAAATGATTATGCACTTGTTGCGAACAGCTTTTTTTTTTCTACCATGCAATGATAGAAGCAAATTAAAGTTAAAGACAAGAAGGTTAACCTAACAAAGAAGTGGGATACTCCAACCTGTCTTGCTTTGTTTCGACTATGAGGGATCGAACTTGCGATTGTAGTGGATATATATGCAAAGGATAACCAGATCAAGAGTCGACTGTGGTCTGATTTAAGTTCAATCTGCACATACGGGACATGTTTTTATGCCTGTTGCCTAGTCTGTATTCAATAGCTTGCTGTAACAAATATTTTGTTCCTTTTGTTATCTGAACTATTGAATTCCTTGACGATGACGTGCTAATCTGATGTTGCAGGCAAAGACTCGACATTGCCAGGGAACGGATGGTCAATTATAGTAGCGGTACATTTCTTCTTCTTTTTCTTGCAGCTGACTATTGCCGCAGGCAGCCTTGTTGCAATTAGAACTGAAATTATATCTTCAAATGCCTTTAGGTGGTGTTGGTGCAGATGCCCCTATGGTCCCGGGTGTCCAACAAGGACCTGATCTTGAGCAGGATTGGCACAACCATGTTACGGATATGGCCACTGATCTCTTGCAGGCTGATCCAGGTCCACAATGGGAAGCAAACCTGGAGTATGCTAGTTATGTACGGCCATTTCGTACCCAACCTTGGACAAGTGGATACCTCCGGCCCGGTTCAATTCCTGACATTCATGTTCACCAACACAGTTGGATGACACCACCTCATTACTCTCAAGTTGGCAACTCCATGAGTACTGCTAATCAAGGTTCCAATGCTCCAGGTAGGGCTGATAGAAGACCTCTGTACTATGCAGCATGTCAGGGAGATTCACCACTCGATCATGAGTAAGATTTAATGAAACTCTCTCTTGTTGCTTCATCGCCCCTTATTGAAGTCTTTACCTTACAAAAACCAGAGGGAAGGGGTGGTACTTCTGCAGCACTCAATTTGTCTCGCAATACACACTTCTGATAAATTTGCTTTTTAATGATGAAGAAAGCATTGAGTGACTGAAGTATTATAGAAACATCTTCGATCAGATTCTTTCCAACTGATCAATGCTCTTATATATTACCTTATTTGATGCATTGTTCTGTTAACAGGATTGCTCGGCGTTTTGGCGCCTCTTCTTCTGATGGGTAAGATTTGTTAAAACTCAAGTACATAGAATCTCTTGTTTCACCATTTTACCTTATCGGGTTACATTTGAACCGTGAGGACCGTACAATCGCTATACTTTCACACTCTTTTTCGTCGTGAAAGCTGCATTACTTGTAGAACTGAGTTTGATGGTGATTAACAAAGCAGGTAAATAGTCTCACCCAATATATAAAAGATTATCTAAAGGAACAGATCTTTCTTTGAACCAACTTTTTCCAGTTCATAAACTCATGGTAAGTAGAATTGAACATTATATTTTTCAAACAAAGTTGTATTTAACCTTATTTTTGTGCAATGCGAATTGACAGGCAAGCTGTCGGACCTCGGGGTCAAGGAGCCTCCTCTTCCAACCCTTCTCATCCATCAGGCGGTTACGGTCCGGCAATAAGGACCATTCGAGTTGTTCGTCAGCAACCCTACTCTAACTTTCCCTCCCCGGCATTGCGCGCTTCCATGCTAGAACGGGCAAGGAGTTACCCTAACTCTGCTGAACCTGCACCTGCATCATGCCCTTTGGACCTGAATCTGTCTCCTGCATCATCTCTGACCGACGCACCAAGCCCGCAGGAGCAGCTCCAGCAAGGCCTGGAGGATGCAACCGAGGCTGTGGCGCCGTCAGAGGAGGATGGAGCTGATGATCCTGCTAGATACAACATGGATACGTCCTTTCCATAGGAAGAGCAGGGCTTGGAATCCATTTTATGGAGTGGTACTGCATCAGCAGCCCTTGAAAACTTTTCATTCTCGCTGTCCACATCTTCTCTAGCCTTTTCTCTAAAATTTTTATAGCTTTTCTCCCCTTTGATTATGTTGTATGGATTGTTGTTGTTGTTGTTGTTGTTGTTGTTGTTTATAAGTACATTTTATGGGATTATCATGTCATTGATCATTAAATTGATGGAACCTAATATATTTGAAGTTGAAGGGTAGACCATTTTGGCTTCATTGATCTTTCTTTTACATTCTCTTATGTGAGCTCTGAGAATTTTCCCCATTACTTACCAGAGCTGTATTTCTTGTCTACAGCTCCATATTACCACTTTCCAAATCGAGTTTATCTTTTCCTATTGCGCTCGAGGAGAATAACTCGACTGAAAAGTTTTGGCTACAACTTGGGTTGTAAGAAGAGCTTACGACCTCTCATGCGATATGATTGATGGTCGTGAAATATGTTTAGTGACTTGTACTTAGTAATGCTAAAAGTCATTTTCACTCCGATGTTCCATTATTTAAATTAAAGTGTAGATCACATATATCAACGATTCTACCCTAACAAATTTTTTGTAGCTCATACAAGAATTGGCCTTAATATCATTCTACTCTACCCCAGGACAAAGGGTTGAGCCTTGGCACCCCTTTCCCTAACAGTAGATTAGAACAGGCAATATACATCTTTGATCTTTAGTATCAACAAGATAAGATATCTGAGCTTGATATCATTGTAAACATTGAGTCCTTTCTGAACTTGCAAAGGTGAGTTTGAAAACTTCATATTCTCTATAAATTGATCTCCCTTGGTAGATGAAGCTATGTAAAGTAATTAGAGGAGAATAAAAAAACTATGTTTGGCGGGACATCTTATCGTTATCCATCCTCAAGCTTTCGGGTAAACTTGTACGTTTACCATTTTCAATTTCCACCCCTCGTTCATGAGGCATTGTCAATGGACTCCGAGTCCCTTGCCTCCTCTTCTCCAATGTTTCTAGTTTTAGTGGATTTGATCTGGTGCTCTCTCCTCTAGTTGCTTGAATTTTGCGTCTATCTTTGGGAAGCACCAAAATCCTCGCTGAACTAAGAGGCACTGTACTAGCTTTGGCGAGCATTTTAGGCGTTTGTCGTTATTGTTAAACTGCATGATGATAATTTTTAATGCCACTAAACATGTATACTCGCACATTTTTGTTACAACTTCACTTCACCACAGTAGGTAGTTTCATGGTCACCATATTGGGTGTGTGCTTAAAGGAAAATTTGCTTTTTTCCGATTCAAATCAGAGTTGATTGTTCCTGTTTGGTAGCCAAGGATAGGAGTGAGCACGGTTCGGTTTAAGGGTCAAACCGCAAACCGAACCAATGAATTTCGGTTTTAAACTAAACCGAACCAAGACATTCAGTTTGAACGGTTCAAATTGAACGGTTCGAATCGGTTTGAGTGTAGTTTAAACATTATTGTGATTTCAAGAAAAAAACAATAACCAATAACAACTTTTCTTGATGTTAATTTATAACTTTTTCCGGCTACCATATTTTTTGGATGCTCATGGTTTATGAAAATACTTGCTCTCTTTCCTACATTGTTAGGGCTTTCAACATGATTGCTACTGGATTAACACAGTACCAATTTCAAGACTTACTTCCTAACAATTGAGCAGGAAACTAGATCAGGAGGGTATGCATCTCAATGGTAGTAAAAAAATACAGATAATTTCCTAAGTCTTAATATCTAACAAATCTGCACTTCTCTAAAGTTTTTATTAGTTGATTTTCCTTCAAGTAGGCATGACTTGTATTTTATCATTCTTGTCTCTACTGCAATACTGGATATAAGTAGCCTATCGGCTCCATGTTTACACTACAGGAGCCATATTGCTTGAAGATTAGATTATACTGGGGCTAATTCACCCCTATCCAATTTTTGGGCCAATTCTCCCTTGATGCAATATATAGTGAGTAATGGCTTTGAAAGAGTAGAATTAAAAGAGAAGACTGATTTAGGGTGAGCAGGTTTATATATATATATATATATATATATATATATATATATATATAGGGGACCGATCCACACCCACCGGTGGAGAAATAACAATTTCTCCACCGAACCGCAGGTAAGAGCAGCGGTTGGGCCACGTGGCGCAAAAAGGCGAAAAAGACGTACGGCCACTGCATTAATGGCGAAAAAGGCACGAGAAATGGTGAGAAAAATGGTGAGAAAATGACGAGAAGGAGAAAAAGGACACCAACCGCATGCACAACCAGCGGTTGGCATTAATATGCCCTGCCACGTGCCGTCCCCCACCCCTGCCACGTGGCCCACAAGCATGGACAACCGGCGGTTGGGGCGATGGCCTGCCACGTGGCATCCCCTCCCCCTGCCACGTGGCCCAACCACGTATGGTACCAGCGGTTGGTCTCCCGCCCCTGCCACGTGGCGTCCCCTCCCCCTGCCACGTGGCCCAACCGCGGGTGGTACCAGCGGTTGGTCTCCAGCCCCTGCCACGTGGCGTCCCCTCCCCCTGCCACGTGGCCCAACCGCTGGTACCACCCGCGGTTGGTCCCCTCCCATGCCACGTGGCGTCCCCTCCCCTGCCACGTGGCCCAACCGCTGGTACCACCCGCGGTTGGTCTCCCCTCCCCTGCCACGTGGCGTCCCCCGCGTGATGCCCCCACCTGGTGTCCTTCCCCTCGATGCCACGTGTCGTCCTTCCCTCCCCCATGATGCCCCCACGTGGTGTCCTTCTGCCGAAATTTTTTTTTTGCCGCAGCCTTTGACCGCATAAACACCCACCCTTCCTCACTTTTTTCTGTCTTTTTTCTTCTCTCTTCCTCGCTTCTCTCTTTATAATCCCCTCCCCCGAACCCTTCTTCTGCACTCTGTCATCTTTTACCAACTTCCTTCGTACTTCATATCTCACCTACATAATCTCCATAACAATACAAACCAAAAAATTTTACGCTAGAAGATCGGTAGTTTTTTCTTTAAATACATCAAGTCACAACAAGTAAGTATTTTGAATTTCCTTATAATTCAATGTTAGGTTTATACAAATCAGCGTATTACATTTATAGATTCCAAAACAGCGATTTTTTAGGGCGCCAAATATAGACAGTTTTTCACGAATTTATAAAAAATAGCTAGAGCTAGATTTTGCCAAAATGCAAAAAAGAGACCCTAGTTATTCTTAAAGGATCTGTCTCAGGTAAAAATTTCAGATTTTTCCAAAGACTGGAAAGGGGTTAACTGATACGGGGAACCTTGTAACTCTGCAGTGTATTTTAAAATATCAAGCTAGCGCGATTTCGCGCGAAACTTTTATGAGAATCCTAGGATGTTGGGAAGTTCCATTCCCCAGGAATTCGGGCCATTCCGAAGCCGTTACCTATTTTTTTGGCCGAACGGCCCTTTAAGCGCTTGATCCGGACACCGGTTCGCGATTTTTGGGCGAAACCTCCGTAAAATACTTTTTATGTCAAGAATGAATTCAGGAAGCCTCAAGTAGCATTTCGAAGCACTTTTGATATTTTTCGATGCCAGGGGGCATTTCGGTAATTCGCCGCCCCGAGAGGGGTATTTCGGTAATTTTACAGTGCTAAGTTTTTCGACGGACTTTTTAGTCCAGAAATGTAATTACAAAACCTGAAATGTTGTTTTGAAGCTGACGTGGCGCGCGTAGGGGTGTTTTGGTAATTTTCCCGCGCCAAGGGGTGTTTTGGTAATTTTCCCGTGCCAAGTTTTTCAAACGACTTTTTAGTCCAGAAATGTAAGTAAACCACCTGAAATGTTGTTTTGAAGCTGGTTCGGGGGCGTTGGGGTGATAGTGAACGCTCAGGGGCATTTCGGTAATTTGCCGCTGATCGGGGGCTATTTTGCTAGGAAGGATCCAGCTTAAAATTCATACCTTAAAATAACTTTTAGTTCAGGAAAGGGTGTGAGACACCCGAAAACTTATTTTGTTCCAGATGTTCTGAACCTTGTGACGCACCGGCGATGACTGCCAGGGGATATTTTGCATAAGTAGCGGGTGTTTTGGTAACTTTCCCCCTTTAAAATTTTTCCTGATATATTTGGTATATAATTGACGTAATACATTTAAAAACTTGACTTTAAAGCGGTTTTGAGGTGTTGGGGGTGTAGGGGCCATCGGGCTATATATTGCTATATAACCACGTTGGCGCTAAATTCAGTGGGAACTAGCGTAATTAAGCGTTCGGAGTGGTGGGAATTGAGGATTTGTTTTAATACATTGAAATAATGACTATTGCTAATGTGTTGGTAAGCTAGGTTAAAGATCCAGTTATAGTTTTGGAATGTAAATATTATGGATATTATGGACGCTAAGTTGGTTTATAATTATATTTTGTTCTTAAAGGTATGAATTTCAGCTCTGGACCTCATGATACATCAATCCTATACGATGACGATGACCACGTCGCGAGGCACGTATTTGACGGTGTCGATAGGGGTGTTTTGGAAACAATTCAAAGCACAAGGCACCTTGAAGAGTGGGTACTAAACAAGGAACAAATACAGCTATTACACCGTCAAAATTTAACCCTGTTCACCGATTGCGGGAAATGGTCTCGACACGACGATTGCCTTATATCCGCTCTAGTTGAACGATGGAGGAGCGAGACGAACTCATTTCACTTCCGGTTTGGTGAAATGACTGTTACGTTAGAGGACGTCGGATTTATACTTGGAATCCCATGTCACGGCAGACCCGTTACTTTGAACGTGCCGTCTGCATCCATAGCGAATATGGCTATGCAGTATTTTCCGGGAATTCCAAGGGCAGCGCTTACAACAAACGGCGTCAAGCTTAAATGGCTGAGAGAGCAGTACGGCGTGCTACCGGATGAATACACTCCTCAAGATTTCGTGACGTATACGAAGGCATTCCTTCTGTATATTATTGGAGCTATATTACTTCCGACGCATTCGAAAAACACGGTGCATCCGAAGTATATGGTGTTCTTGGAGGATCTTGAGGAGGTATACTCCTATTCGTGGGGTTCAGCTGTCCTTGCGCACCTATATCGAGCACTGCATAAGGCTACGAGAAACGGTGCCAAGTCCATTGCCGCCTGCCTGACTCTATTACAGGTATGAGCATTTATTTTCTTGGTAGGATCCTTAGTCAATATATTCGGGATTAATTACTAATTCCATATAATGTTTGCATTCACAGGTTTGGTCTTACGAGAGGCTACCCATGGGTCGTCCACAACCGTTGGTAGATTCCGATGAGACGTGGCCTAGGGTGTGGGCCTGGGGGCCTACGACCAACCGGAGGAGGAGACGGGTAGACCCTCACCACCATCTAAAGTTCTATCGGGGGGAACTAGAGATACTAGATGCATCCCAGGTGACGTGGCAGCCATATGGCAAGGTGATGCATCTGTTGGATGAGTGGTGTTGGCAACTTCCGGTGTCGTACGTGCTGGCAGGTTTGGTTCGGGTGCCGCTCATTCACTTCGAAGAATGTGAGTTTCAGATGCCCGATCGAGCTATGAAGCAAGCTGGCTGTCCACAAGGGATACCAAAACCCGCTGTAGACATGCGGCCATACAGGGGTGGTCGAGGGCCGAACTTCGAGGTGGCTGATGCCTTGATTTTGTTGGGTGACGAGGTGCACCAGTGGAATACCTGGCAGGAAACGTATGATAGCCTTGTATCGCTGAAGCACGACGGCATTAGTACTGAGGAATACTTACAGTGGTTTCTCAGGGTGACGCGCACGAGGGTGAATCGCCCTTCCCAGGTGAAGAAGACATCGTACGCGCCACGTGAGGTCTATGACCAGTTCTGGGCATTGGCCATTGTAAGTCATGCTAGTGTTGTTTGATAATTTATTTGCGCACCTTATCGACCATTTGTCAAATATGATTAGCCATATTTTCTATGCATGTTTTTTAGGTTGACCAGGGCATTGAGGTGTTCAAGCAGCTGGAGTCGTTTGACTGGTTTGTCGCGCAGGCTCCTGACAATCTCAAGAGGTCCATTGAGAAGTACAAGACTGAAGTTCAAAACTTTAGTCTTGCGTACCGGGGTTACGAAGGGGAGCCGTCTAGTCGCCCTCGTCCTGAAGCGTACGACTATCAGCCCCAGAGTCAGGTGTGGGAGTCGTCTGGTCGCCCTCTTCCTGACGCGTACAACTATCAGCCCCAGAGTCAGGTGTGGGAGCCGTCTGGTCGCCCTCCTCCTGACGCGTACGACTATCAGCCCCAGAGTCAGGTATGGGAGCCGTATAGTCGCTTGCCTCCAAACGCATACGACTCTCAGTGCCAGAGTCAGGTTCCCCAAGTAGGAATCCAGGCCTCGCGCCCAAGCTTTCGGTCGGACAAAGGACAAGCGACGAAGCCATTGAGGTCGGACAAGATGGCTTGGATCGACCGGCACTACTTCGGGCATGAGCCTGTCAATTCAGCAGACTTTCCCCTTGCGACATTCCTAGGTCATGAGGATATCAGAACGTTGGCGCCGGAGACAGATCTTTCAAATTTTGTCATGAACGCTTACATAGAACTGCTCCGGATTAGAGAGCAACGTTTTAACCGTTCTGAATATTTGAAGCTTAACATGTATCCCACTCATTTTGTGGAATTAACGGTGAGAGAATTCACAGAATGGAGGCGAGGGGGCGGCAGGAGTAAGTGGAAACCAGGTCGAAACGTGTTAGGCATGATGAACGCAGACTATCAATGTCCCGCTGCTGATGCGAACCTTATCATGATACCCTGTCATCATGCAAACCACTGGTTCCTATTAGTTCTCCATCCAGCGTTCAGAACGGTTCACATATACGATAGCCTAAGGGAGGACGAGCCTGGACAGCTGCTGGCACAGATGTACAACGAGTACATCACTTTAGTGGTTAGTATTTATTTTTTGACCTTGGCTCATAGTATATTGTTCTTGTCTCATAGGCTTGATTCTCGTTTTTATTGTTGGATGCAGACTACTGTCCTCTCGCTAGCATGCGGACGGCCACAGGGTGACCCTTGGACGGTCGTGATGATAAAGGACCGACCAAAGCAATATAACGGTCACGATTGCGGGATTTACGTCCTCAAGTACATGGACTACATTGCTCGCTCGGAAGTGCTCAAACACTCCTCGTGGACTAGGAAGGATGCCTTGACGTTTAGGTATAGGATAGCCTGGGAGCTGAAAAAGAATGAAGCTAGACGCCTTCATTACCATTATCCTGACGTGCGTGGCTAGCTGCTGTGATGTTACAAAAAACTGTACCAAAAAGAAATGTACATAATTTTTCGCATGCTATGAATTTGGCGCTAAAATGTGCGCGAATATACCTTTCATATGACGACATTCAAAAAAATTACGCGTCTCGCTTTTTGCCGAAATTCATAGAAATGGGCTAACTAGCGTGCATGAGGTGCAATGAGCAAAAAAAAAGTGACAAAAAAAATTACAACTTTTTTCGGAAGCTATCAAATGGGGCCTAAAGTGTGCCCGAATAGGCCCTTCCTAGGAAAACTCAAAAATTAATGTGTCTCGTTTTTCGCCGAAAGTCTTACAAATGGGCTAACTAGCGTGCCTGAAGTGCAATGAGCGGAAAAAAAGTGACAAAAAAAATTACAACTTTTTTCGGAAGCTATCAAATGGGGCCTAAAGTGTGCCCGAATAGGCCCTTCCTAGGAAAACTCAAAAATTAATGTGTCTCGTTTTTCGCCGAAAGTCTTACAAATGGGCTAACTAGCGTGCCTGAAGTGCAATGAGCGGAAAAAAAGTGACAAAAAAAATTACAACTTTTTTCGGAAGCTATCAAATGGGGCCTAAAGTGTGCCCGAATAGGCCCTTCCTAGGAAAACTCAAAAATTAATGTGTCTCGTTTTTCGCCGAAAGTCTTACAAATGGGCTAACTAGCGTGCCTGAAGTGCAATGAGCGGAAAAAAAGTGACAAAAAAAATTACAACTTTTTTCGGAAGCTATCAAATGGGGCCTAAAGTGTGCCCGAAAACGGAGTTACCAAAACTATCAATAATCCACAAATCAAATCACAAATTAAAGATTGCACAAACCAAATCACAAATTTAAACATTATAAAAGTTCAATTTATACAACTGAAACATTAACCCTAACACTCTTCCTCATCATCGTCCTCCTCGACCATACTGCCAGGTTCGATACCTAACACTTTATAATGGTTTCTCTTGTCATGATCAGTCATCTTATTACACAACGCACACTTTCGTAATTTTTTTTGACCCGTTGCTTCTTCAATCGGATTCTTCATGCGTATTGCTCGTTTTCGCCCTTTTGTTTGAGAAATAATTGGATCAAAAATGTCGTCCTCCTCACCTTGTAGGTCAGTGCCGTCAATGACTGGCTGTTTGGCTCGATTGAATCTACCGCCTGGAGTTGTCCGAGTAGTCGGAGTGTCCACAGTTTCTGGTAATGCCATCCTAAACTGTGCATGCTTAGCCTTATCCCGTGCGGCTGCTTCAACTTGATACCTGTACCCATCAAATGTCGACGCTGCATCCATTGATAAACCGTGCATGATGTTACAAAGGTGATTATATCGCAGCGTCTCAGATTGCTCGAAATCAACTGAAACATTGGGCACGTAAGGAATGTGACCGTGGACTCTGTTGGCTTCCTTCGTCCACCGTTCCAAGATATACGGTGGAGGGATTTCACTAGCATTCTTGGCGCTCAAAACCCTCAACGCGTGTCGACAAAGTATACCTTTATGCTCAAACAGTTGACAGTTGCAATTAACCAACCCGGTGTCCTTACAAACTGCTACGGTAAAATGTCGTCTGGTCCTCGGAGCCGACGAAGAGCACGGATTGGCGAAGTTCGTCACATTTGTCAAAGCATAAACCTTGATATCTCTGGTGGAATACTCGTGCAACTTTGTCATGCCATATTGATTCGACTTTAGTAGTTCCTCTTGAAACTGTCGAAACATTTCCTTGGTATAGACTTGAGCCGCATGAGCCTCTAAAGGTGAATAAACTAGTATAGCTCTTTCTTTGCAAACTGTAGCCGCGTCGGCTTCTCTCTCACGGTACAATTGCCTGTCAACGGCTTTCTGCATCTCTAGTACGAACTCCGCTATACTTGAAGACTGGCCTACGTACCCATCAAAGAATGAATTCATAGCTTCGCTTCTCGAGGTCGTAGTCATTCCGGCTGCAAAAAACTTCTTGGTGTAGGCACCGACCCACTGTGTCTTGATCTCATACAACGATTGTAACCATTCGTGATTGTGCAAATAGTAAGTATCCATTAACGTGGCCCACCTCTCCTCGAACACGTCTACCGTCAACGATTTCTTCACACATGTATTAAAGTCAGTCTTGAATGACGGATGGTTTGCATATACATGGTGAAGCCGTTCGGGATATTTGTTGCTTATGTGCCATGTGCACAGGCCATGGTGAGTATCTGGAAGGACCTTAGCGATTGCATTTTTCATTGCCAGATCTTGGTCGGTGATGATGGTCTTTGGAGGAATATGATACATTGCTTGAAGCCACGTTTCAAATAACCACGTAAATGACTCCTCCGTCTCATCCCTAAGCAGGGCAAAGCCAAACGAGATTGACTGATAGTGGTGGTTCACCCCGGTGAACGGAGCAAAAGGCATAGAGTACTTATTGGTGCGGTATGTGGTGTCAAACGTCACAACATCCCCAAAATTTTGGTAAGCAGCTCTAGAACGGGGGTCCGCCCAAAATATAGTACTAATGCGGTTCTCATCATCCAGTTGGAGACTGTAAAAAAATCCAGAATTCTCACTCTGAAGGGACCTGAAGAGATCAAGTGTAGTTTGAGAATCACTCTTACCGAAAGACTCTCTCCTCTGAGCACGAAGTTCATTTCGAAGGTCTACTTCGTTGAAACTCAACTTGTCAATCCCCCCAGCCTGGCTTGAGAAAACCCCCATCATCTTAGAAGGTGGAATTTTAGCCTCGGCCATTGTAAAAATTAGTTGTCTGTGTGCCGCGCTTATTTCTCGGTGTTGATGAATTTGACCAATCTTACTGGGGGTCATCAACTGATGATTATGGCTCAACTCCACTCCTGTGACAACCCAATGGTTTTCATTTTTTCGGTGTACTGCATACACATGGGCCTTGCAGCCGGTACCCGGAAATGTGTCCCGTTTTCTTTGTCTTGTTGTCCCTTCGTCACTGATCCGAACGACCGGAGTTACATGCGGTGCTCCTCTATGACACTCAAATAGTCTTGCACAAATTTGATCTGTATTCGCCCGTTTTCTAGTCGTCTTAGTTCTAATACCGAAACCTATCGTTTTCGAATATGCTCTATAGTATGCTTCAACTTCGTCCAGTGCTTGAAAAACTTGACCAACGTAAGGTGGATCAGAACCTTCACAAAAATTATTTCCTCCAGTTGCATCCATATTTATACTGGAATCTAAAAAATAAAAATTATATCATTCTCAACAAGTCATAGATTTAAATAAAAGAAGAATAAAATTTATTTAAACCACCGTCTTTCGGGAAATTTGGTATAATGTAAAATTAGCAAAATAGCCCCCGATGAGCGGCAAATTACCGAAATGCCTCCGGGGGTTCATTATCACCCTAACGCCCCAAATCAGCTTCAAAACAACCTTTCAGGTGCTTTGCTTACATTTCTGGACTAAGAAATCCTTTGAAAAACTTAACGCTGCAAATTTACGAAAATACCCCTATCGGGGATGCGAATTACCAAAATGCCCCCTGACAAAAAAAATCTGAAAAGTGCTTTGAAATGGGATTTTAAGCTTCCTGAATTCACTCTTTAAAATAATTTTTCAGGTGTCTCACACCCTTTCCTGAACTAAAAGTTATTTTAAGCACAAATTTGTGTAATGTAAAATTAGCAAAATAGCCCCCGGGGGTTCATTGTCACCCTAACGCCCATCAAACCAGCTTCAAAACAACCTTTCAGGTGTTTTACTTACATTTCTGGACCGAAAAACTTTTTTTCGGGAAAATTACCAAAACACCCCTCGCGGGGGGGCAAATTACCAAAATGCCCCTGGCTTCAGAAAATATCAAAATTGCTTTAAAACGCTATTTTAAGCTTCCTGAGTTCATTCTTGATCTAAAAAGTATTTTACGGATTTTTCGCCTAAAAATCCCGAACCGGTGTCCGGATCGAGCGCTTAAAAGCCCGTTCGGCCAAAAAATTAGCTAACGGCTTCGGAATGGCCCGAATTCCTGGGGAATGGAACTTCCCAACACCCTAGGGTTCTCATAAAAGTTTTGCACGAAATCGCGCTGTCTTGATATTTTAAATTACACTGCAAAGTTACAAGGTTGCGCGTATCAGTTAACCCCTTTCTAGTCTTTGAAAAAATCTGAAATTTTTACCTGATACAGATCTTTTGAAAATAACTAGGGTCTTTGTTTTGTATTTTGGCAAAATCTAGCTCTAGCTATTTTTTATAAATTCGTGAAAAAACTGTCTAATTAAGTTTTCACCTTTAGCGACAATTACGCCCCGCAATCAGCTGCAAAACAACATTTCAGGCGTTTTACTTACACTTCTGGACTTAAAAGTCCGTTGGAAAACTTTTTTGGGAAAATTACCAAAATACCCCTCTCGGGGTGGCAAATTACCAAAATACCCCCTGGCTTCAGAAAATATCAAAAGTGCTTTAAAATGCTATTTTAAGCTTTCTGAGTTCATTCTTGATCTAAAAAGTATTTTACGGATTTTTCGCCTAAAAATCTCGAACCGGTGTCCGGATCGAGCGCTTAAAAGCCCGTTCGGCCAAAAAATTAGCTAACGGCTTCGGAATGGCCCGAATTCCTGGGGAATGGAACTTCCCAACACCCTAGGGTTCTCATAAAAGTTTTGCGCGAAATCGCGCTGGCTTGATATTTTAAATTACACTGCAAAGTTACAAGGTTGCGTGTATCAGTTAACCCCTTTCCAGTCTTTGGAAAAATCTGAAATTTTTACCTGATATAGATCTTTTGAAAATAACTAGGGTCTCTGTTTTGTACTTTGGCAAAATCTAGCTCTAGCTATTTTTTATAAATTCGTGAAAAATTCTATTTCTGACGCCCTAAAAAATCGCTATTTTGGAATTTTTCGAATGTAATACCCCGATTTGTCAAAACGTAATTTTGACGCCCTAAACACGAATTTTAGACTATTGTAAGAACAATTTAAGCGTAACACAATTTAAACAATCAATTGGTATGAACAAATTGAAAAATACTTACTTGTTTTAACTTGATATATTTCAAGAAAAATCCACCGATCTTCTAGCGGTTATCCACCGATCTTCTAGCGTAAATTTTTTTTGTTTGTATGTAGGTGAGATAGGGAGAATGAGGAGGGTGGAAGAAATGATTCGGGGAGGAGGGATTTTATAGAGAGAAAAGTGAGAGAGGAAGAGAAGAACCGTGAGTGAACAGCAGGGAGGGGGAGGGGGGAATGACACGTGGGGGTGGGGGGTAGGGTGGTAATGACACGTGGGGGAAGAGGGGGTTCACGGGTGGGGGAAAAGGACATAGGGTGGGGGCCACGGGGTGGGGGGCAAGGGGGGTGACGCGTGGGGGGGCAAGGGGGGTGGGGTCACGGAAGGCAATAATGCCAACCGCATGTAGGAGTTGCGGTTGGGCATTATTGCCACCATTTTCTCACGAGTTTTTCATTTTCTCGTGATATTTTCGTGAATTTCTCATAGTATTTTCTTCCTTTTTTGTCCCTTTTCGTCCCTTTTTGCGCCACGTGGCCAACCGCTGCTCTTACCTGCGGTTCGGTGGAGAAATTGTTATTTCTCCACTGGTAGATGTGGATCGGTCCCCATATATATATATATATATATATATATATATATATAATATAACTCTCGGTTCGGTTTAGTGTCGATTTGAAAATCCTGAACCATGAACCAAACTGAACCGGCTTCGATTTGAAATTTTTTAACTAAACCATTCAAGTTCATCAACGATTCAGATTCGATCGATTCAATTTAATCGATTTGAACGGTTCGAATCAATTTTATCAGTTTAATGTTTACCCCTAGCCAAGGAGATGATTTGAAGCAAAAGACATGACCAATGTTTATGCTTTTATGTATGTTTTTGCTTTTTTTTTTGAAAATGGATAGTGGTACCTCGTACATTTAAGCGGGAAAATAAAAATTCAAAACCTATTTTTGGCCCTAATTTTGGAAAGGAGGGGTAACACTGAAATCCGAAGCTCCAAAACTCTAAATTCATCAATGGAGGAAGCCATACACCAGATAGTCACCTCACTCCTTACCTACAGCCAAAACCCACAAGCTGCCATCTCACAGTCCGCCCTCTTACACCTCCAAACCCTCTTGGACTACACCCTCAACAACAACGACCCGATCGAAATCGAACGACTCAACGATGAACTGTCCAGCAAGAACCTCTCTCTGTCCTCCCTTGTCCGTCCGATCACCAATTCGATGGATTCCGGCCAGACCCATCTCTCAATCTTGGCCTCCAAGGTCTACCTTTACCTCCTCCTCTCCCCAAATGCCCCCGTTTTCACCCTCTTCACCCCCATGGCCTTTCTCTCTCTCCTCCGTGTGATACGAAAGTCTTTCAAGAACCCTAATTTATCTGCCCCGCCGCCTTGTTCACGCAAGAAACGAGGTGGGTCATCGCGGGTTAGTGGTAGAAATGCTGTGAACGATGAGACTGAAGAGAGAGGAGAATTTGATGTCAGGGTTTTGTTTTCGGTTCTTGAGAGGCTGAAGCTTGTTTTGGGGGTGATTCATTTGGACAGGTTTCCTGATAGTTTGAAGTCTTTGGTTCAGACTGTGGCTGAAATTCCAGGAACGGCACTCGAATTTTGTGGGGATGGTGTAAATTATGCGAAATTGTGCGACTTGTGTTTCCAGATTTTGAGGGAGGTGTTGAAATTCGAGCATGGGGAGCAGGGGATGACGGCGGCTGAGGTGTTAAAGTCGTTGTCACCATCTATTCTCTTGGTCAAATCTCAGGCGCGATCAGCTGCATTAGGGTTTGTGGTGAACAAAATGGTGGGGATGGCGAAGGATTCTGATGAGATCAAGAGGGCGGTGTTGAATTTTCCTAGGTATATGGTGCACAAGGCACCTGAGAGGGCTGAGCCTAGAGCTGCAGCTGTGGAGGCAATAATGGAGATTGTTCGTGCTATGGAGTACGAGGATCAAGTAGGTTTTGCTGATTATGTAGTGAAGATGGCTCAGGGAAAGTCCCAACTTAGGCTCTTCGCTGTTGACTTTGTTCCCATGCTAGTAATGTCACTGAGAGATCCATTAGGTGTCAATTCAGAAAGTGGGGTTGAGGATTCTTGGGGGTTGAGGTGCTTGGAAGCATTGGTGCATCGTTGCTCGGATGCGACTGCAGGGATTCGAGCCAGGGCTATAACGAATTTAGCACAACTGGTAGGTTTTTTATCTTCTAGTGACAAGGGTAGAGTGGTTTTGAAGGAAGTAATGGGGTTTGGAAACAAGGGGCCTATAAGGCCGGAAGGGGGGATGCATGATCTGTTAAGGAAACGGTGTATGGATGAGAAGGCAGCTGTGAGGAAGGCTGCACTTCTTCTGATATCCAAGTTGACGGCTCTGTTAAGTGGTGCCTTTGATGGAGATGTGCTAAAGACGATGGGAACGGCTTGTTCTGATCCACTTGTTAGCATAAGGAAAGCAGCAATCTCAGCCCTATCAGAGGTTTGTTATACTTGTGTCAAATGCTTGTCTCTCCTGGTTCCATTGCCTTAGCTATAATAAGTTTGCTGAACATTGCAAAACAGTGAATTGGATGCAATGCTTGAGCTAATATGCAATAGGTATTGCTTCCAAGACTTGTTTGCAGTTTTATGCTCATCTGATCTAGATAGAAGTAAGCATGCAATATGTCCTTCATCTACTGTTTATAAACCTTTGGCACTTCTGTATGCCGTAATTTGGTTTTCCACATGTAGTACAACTTACAAGCACAATGACTCACCCAGTCTATATTAGTTTCTTCTACTTACGGTTAAATGAGAATCCAAGTTGTTTGTTATTTCCTCTGGTCGGGAGAATAATGCTATATGGGTAGTTTCGGAATTGTAGCCAAATCATCATCTGACTTATATGCTTGGCAATGGTGGCTCTTTCTAGATTGTCCCGTTGAAGTTTTATTAAGTGTTACCATCATTCATGGCCCAGGTTTATGGACAGTCCTTTAAAGGCTGGTTCCCCTTTTTGTTTTTGAAATGATTTTGTAGAGCTTGTGGCTCACACAAAGTGACCTGACCAAGTTCAACACCTAAAGCAAGCTGGTAAAGCTGCCATTTGTATAGACAGAGAGGTGGACTACTGTCCCTTTTAGTCGTAATTGGTCTTAGATTCATGTTTTCAAACATTCTTTCACCATCATGCTTGAACTATTTTATTTTAATCGTGTTTTGGATCTCTGCTGCCTTTGTTTATGCAGGGATGTAGATTCTTTACTGATCTACCCCCTTTTTGTTCATGCTGAAAAATGAACTATGCATTTGTAAACATTATGCTGGAACCTTTTTTTGGCTTTGTAGGCCTTTAGGACATTCGGGGATGACAATGTGACTAAAGAGTGGCTACATTCTGTTCCACGTTTAATAACTGATAATGAATCTAGCATCCAAGAAGAATGCGAGAACTTGTTTCTCGTATTAGTATTAGACCGGGTGTCGAGAGCTGGGTCCTCAAGATCGGCACGCAACAAATCTGTTTTCTATGATTCAAAGAACACAGAAAGTTTAGAAGGAGAGATGGAGGAGTTATTTCCTGAAGGAGTTTTGGGTCTATTGACAGAGATCTGTGATAATGAGGTGGCACCTTGGGTGAAGAAGATCTGCACAAGCTTAGGAAAGAAGAAATTGCTGAAGCCCAAACTTGCTATTGCACTTCAAAATATTATAAGGACATCCGAGTCATTGTGGTTGAGCCATTCCATGCCAATAGAGAAGTGGGCAGCACCTCCTGGTGCTTGGCTTCTCCTGTCCGAGGTCTCAGCATTCCTTTCAAAAGCAGTGGACTGGGAGTTCCTGCATCATCATTGGCAGCTCCTTGACAAGCATGGAACTGAGGGCGAGCTCAAGTGCCCCCTTGAACAAGGAGACTTGAATGAAGAAGGATTGTGCACAAATTCCAATTCTGTTGCTTGGGCTGGAGACCGTGTCTTCCTGTTGCAAACAATCTCAAATGTTTCAGTGGAGCTGCCTCCTGAACCTGCAGCAGATTTAGCTCATAATTTGCTTAAACGAATAGAGGAGTTCAACATGCATTCAACCGAGGTATTGATTACCTCATGCCTATTTGCATGTACAATTTTCCTTTGTGGTTTCTTAGGGGGTTTTGAACTTGCTCACATCATTCTATATAAGTTGTCAAATGTTAAGAAAATTTCATGGTTAAACTACTTTCGTGCCCTTTTTCTACTTCCTGAAACTCCAGAGGGTATAAAATGACAGATGTTGTGCTTCAAACCCATTCCAATAGAACAGATTCTAACCCCCCCCCCCCCCCCCTTCCCCTTCTTATTTGATGCAAAAATAATTTGCGTCAGAGAAATTTGGGCTTTGTCTACAAAACCATATCAGAAGCAAATACCGGTTACAAGTGCATCCATCCAGTATGTCAAACTAAGAGATTTTGACATCTTCTAAAATGCTGAACCTTAGCGTCAAAGTTCTCCACTTTCAGAATACAAAATTACAACTAGTTACTGCAAAGAAAAGTTACAACTAGTTACCAAAAAGAATAGTTACAATTTACAACTGTGCATTCATGACGATGCTAAAACACCAAATGCGTATGGTAAGTTTACCTTTCTTAGATTTACTAAACACCAGGCAGTAGATCTGTTGGCCGTCTAAGTTTCTTGTACCTTCTAAGATCCATAGACATAATAAGCACTTTTGAAATGATACCTAAGATTAAGGTCTTCTTTTACGAGCAACAAATTGCATTTAGTTGTACGTGTGTACTTCGTACCATTTCTTGCGGTAAATAAGACTAGTTGTGAATGGACTGTGCATGTTTAACCAATTTGGTTCACTTGGTGGCAGGTTAATGCTCATGTAAAAGCACTTAGAACGCTGTGCAAGCGAAAGGCTTTGAATCCTGAAGAAGCTGATTCCCTCGTCAAGAAATGGGTACACCAGCTTCTTTTGAAAGCTACACAAATTCTAGAGATGTACATGTCAAAGGACATGGGGGCAAGTAAAAGCAATAGATTTTTCACGCCACCAAATAGGAGTAGGAAGGGCAGAGCAGCAGCAACCATGTCCAGATTATCACTAGAAGCAGTTACTGCTGTTTATACTATTGGGTCATTGATTATTGTATGTCCTTCGGCTGATCTGAAGGGCATCATTCCTGTTTTGCACAATATTATTACTTCAGGGAGTTCTGACCCAAGTTTTAGTAAGTTAGCAGGGCCCGCAGTTTCTTTGAAGCAGACTGCCCCTTCCTTGTACATTCAAGCTTGGATTACAATGGGTAAGATCTGCCTTGCTGATGGAAAACTTGCAAAGCGCTATATTCCTCTGTTTGTGCAGGTTCGGCTTGAACTCAGCATCAGTTATCCTGCATGGTTATTGTTTTCTTACTGCTACAAGTTGCATTTTGTTCCAGAAGCCAGAAATCTTTCCCAAAACTTCGCAACTGTGTTGACATTTGCATAAAAATACTGTAGAGTATTCTCATACACTACTTGTTGCGAGTGTTTCTGAAAGTCCTGAGTGGCCCCATGTTCAAAATTACATAAGCATTAACAAATATACTAAAAATTGTGACTGGACCAAACCTCTAACCTTGTTTACTTTTGGCTTTTATTTTCTCATTTTGTTCTATGACTATGAGCAGATGTGTAACTTCTGACTACTAACATCTCTCAATGCATGCGTGCTGCAGGAACTTGAAAAGAGCGACTGTGCAGCACTACGCAACAACATTGTCGTAGTGATGGCAGATTTCTGTGTTCGATATACCGCTCTCATTGATTGGTGAGGCCAAAATATATGCAAGTCACCTTGAACTAAAGTTTGAACAAGCTCTTCGTTATTCTCACTAAAGCTGTTCTTCAAGTCCACAGTTATATATCAAAAATTGCAAAGTGTCTTCGAGATCCTTGTGAACTTGTGAGAAGGCAGACATTTATACTTCTCTCCAGATTGTTACAGGTTTGCTTCTTGTTACAACCTAAATTTTTCCCACTTTTTACACTGGGATATCACTTAAAGTACATTTCTTGACGTAGTTGTCATGTTCTTCAGAGGGACTATGTCAAGTGGAGAGGAGTGCTTTTTCTTCGTTTCCTATTGTCCCTCGTCGATGAATCCGAGAAAATAAGGCACCTAGCTGATTTCCTGTTTGGGAACATTCTCAAAGGTGGGAATCATTTTATGACTCATCTACTGCATTCTTCAGGGATAACTAGGTGCTCAAGGGCTTGACTTGTCGTGTGTTTTGCAGCGAAGGCACCACTCTTAGCATATAACAGTTTCGTGGAAGCCATATTTGTTTTGAATGACTGCAATGCTCATACGGGGCATAGCAATTCTAGGAGTTCACGAAATGAAAGCCGGCTTTTCTCCATTCGGTAGTATAAATTTGTCCTCTATATGTTAGAACAGCAGCTCTATAGCTCCAATTTAGACCTTATTAATACTCTTTAAAGTCCTATTCCTTTGTTACAACTACAGAGGCAATGATGAGAAGTCGAGGTCTGACAGAATGCATATATATGTGTCCTTGCTGAAACAAATGGCTCCAGAGCACCTTTTAGCCACGTTTGCTAAAGTGTGTGCAGAAATTCTTGCTGCTGCATCTGATAATGTGCTCAATATAGAGGATGTTACTGGACAATCAGTTCTGCAGGTATGAACAAATAATAAATTGATAAACTCTTCCAAGATGGGGTTTTGCAGTATCATCCTGATTCAATTACGGGTTTTATATCCTTAGTCATCATAAAACAAAATAGATGCTGCATAAAAGTTGATTACTAACACCCCTGGTATTGAACTAAACTAGTAATTTCGTTCTCCCTGATGCTGAGCATTTTCAAGAAGCGGCTGGTGTGAGCCTTCAACATATGGACGAACATATATGAATAGTATATTTGGAGCCTGAGCTATTATTACCAGACTTAGCTCCCTTGATCAGCACTTCTTCAAGTTCACTACTGAAGAAGCTTTCAGTTGTTTCTTTAAGTCTTTCTTTCTTGGTTGCTATTGTTCATGATGAATGGGTTTTGGTGCTAATGAAACAGGATGCTTTCCAAATCCTATCCTGCAAAGAAATCCGAATTCCATCCAACCGCGGATCATCAAGTGACATGGCAGATGTGGAAGAAGAAGTTGGAGATGGTGGAGGATCATCTGCGGCTGCTGCTAAAGGGCGGGTTATAACTCAAGTAGTCAAGAAAGGCCTAATCCAAAACACAATCCCCATCTTCATAGAGTTGAAACGGCTATTAGAGAGCAAGAACAGCCCCCTCACTGGTTCCCTCATGGAATGCCTACGAATACTTCTCAAGGACTACAAAAATGAGATTGATGATATTCTGGTTGCTGATAAGCAGCTGCAGAAAGAACTCATGTACGACATGCAGAAGTATGAATCTATGAAAGCTAAATCAACAGCGACCGAGGCTGTTGCAACTATGCAAAGATCAGATAACTATCGTTCACCTATTAACTCTAAGGCTGTGAACAGAAGTAATGTACGGAGTAAGTTCACAGATGAGATGAAAACCAATTCAAAAGTGGCTTCGGCCTTGGCAGATGTGGTGGCTGAGGTCACAGCTTGGTCCGTGCTACGGGAAGTGAATCAGCATGGAGCAACACCGCCGCTCAGTGCAATGAATGTGCCCAAGCTAAGATCTACCCCTGGAGGAGCGGTGTCTCGAGGAGACAGGCCCTCAGCTGTGTTGGAATCTTTGAGGAGAAGACAGTCTTTCGACTCTGATGAAGAGAACTAATTTTCAATCTGATAACTTCCTATGGGTAATCCTAGAAGTTCAGAACATGCTTCCGAGGCTGGAATATTCTAAGTGAGCATTTAGACCTTAAGTTGTAGATTATGCTGTCTTCTTGTTCTTGTAATAATTCGCAGAGAAGTGATCAACCTTATATGAAGTTATACTTAGAATGTACATCAGTAACAAGGAGAAATGCTTCTGGTAATTCGCTAGACATTTCAACAGAACTAAACATATACATCAGGCTTGGCAGGTTGGTAACAAATATTGGTGGCATATTCCATCAGCCAAATGCTCTAATTGAAACCTTTCAAGTAACAAACAACACCAACTTATCCGAAAAAGTAACATGTCATCACACATCTTTGAAAATCTGCAATAAATAATGAAACATAATGGTACGTGAGTCGTGCTATCATCAGGCATTTTCTATCTCTAGTTTCAATGACCAAATAATATTAAGCGTCCCCCGAATTGGGTCTCTCTCTTGGTGGAATATATAATGATCATTACACCGACTATTTAAAAGTGGTTGGGGTGGGAGCTAATGTAATAAGAGATGGGATTAAGGAAGGCGATCAAGACACTGATCTTAAAGCACCTGATAGTTTCTAGCCCTTGTGAGTTAAAGGTAGAAAAACTAAGAATGCCTTTACGATGTCACTGTATTAATATAGCCTGAAAATAGTGCCCAAGTCTAGATAGAAAGTTGTTCTTGCATGTGCAGTCCCTCTCCGATCAACGGAGTATTAAGTATAAAATTAAGGGAAAATTGCGTAAAATACCCCTGTAGTTTGGGGTTGTTGTAAAAAAACCCCTCAAGTTACAAAAGTTGCGAAAGAACACCTAGGATTGTAAAAGTGTTGCACTGTAAAAATTCCATAACAGAATGGTGAAAAAGACTAAATTGCCCTTCTATAAAAATGAGAATGACACCCTTTCTTCTCCAGAATGGCCAATTTTCCTCTTCCTTCTTCACCAAATCGCTTAGTGGATCGATGGCGGGCTCGCGGCGACGCAAGTGGGAATCGCAGATTGCGGTGCAAGTGGCGGAGCAAACGATGGCACTAGCGGAGTAAACAATGGGTCACGAGTATCTTGTTTACCCGAATTGCACAATCTTAGTCTAGGGTTTCAATCGCAGATTGCGATTTGAAACCCTAAATCTGAGATTGTGCGATTAGGGTTCAAATTGTTGTGGCCGCAGCGGGATTAGGGTTCGATTTAAGTTTTGGGGTTCAATTAGGGTTCGATCTAAGTTTGGGGGTTCGATCAGGGTTTGAGTTGTTGTGCGATTGGTTTGGGTTTGATGGCTATAGCAGCGATTAGGGTTCGATTGGTTTGGTTTGGGTTTGATTGTTCGATCGGCGATTGGTTTGGGCTCGATTTAAGTTTGGGGGTTCAGCGGGATTAGGGTTCAATTGGTTTGGTTTGGGTTTGATGGTTCGATCGGCTGCTAGGCGCACAAGACTAGGGTGGTGGCGACGGCACCGACGCCGGTTGTGGGTGGCGCAGGTGGTAGATGGGTGGTGGTTCAGCTCCTCCTCCCCTCCTCTCCCCTTCCCTGGTCCCCTGCCTTTCCCCCTTCCCTTCTCCTACCTTTCCCCATTGTTTTCTTGCGCCGACCCTAATTAGGGCTTGGCTGCAAAAGAGGTATTCAGGGGCAAAAACGGGTTTCCAACAATTATTTAGTAGTGGCACTTGCTCTCCAGGCGCGTTTACCACAAACGCGGTTAAAACAAACGATTTTATTGACGGTTGTAACACTTTTACAATCCTAGGTGTTCTTTTGCAACTTTTGTAACTCGAGGGGTTTTTTTGCAACAACCCCAAACCACAGGGGTATTTTACGCAATTTTTCCTAAAATTAATCATGGGATTTGTCGCCTAAATAAAACTACAACTACAACTGAGTTCTAAAACACAAAAAATTTCAAGCTTATTATTTTATAAGTAGCAAGACTTTAGATGATTTGTTAAAAACTCACACCCAAGAGTAAAATCCATTTGTTTTTTTATTCTCGAAAGCGTGTCTGGTAAGGGATATCCGTTTTCCGTTTCCCATACACGTGTTTTGGTGTATTAATATGTTACTAAAACTCACATATTTTGGTATATTAATATGTTACTGAACTATCAATTTTTTTTGCCTCATTTAGTCATGCTGATGTATTAATATGTTACTAACGTCTCATGCAGTCATGCTCATGGATCAAGAATTATTTTCAAAAATAATTTCCAAAAAGAGCCTAAAAGAATAGAGAAAAACAGAAGAAGCCCAACTCTCATGTCTTAAAAGAAAGAAAAAGGAAAAAAGAATAAAAAAAAAAATTTGTAGCCCAAACGCCCCGACCCATATATAGTTCCTGACTCCTGAATTCCTCATCATTGTCTTATGACAAGACAACCCCTCACCCCTCTCCGTCTCTCTCTCTCTCTCTCTCTCTCTCTGGGTATTCGATTATCAGGTAAGTTGCCTCACTCATCCTTTTCCCTGAATATTCCATCCAATAAAAAATCAATCTTTTCGGATCAAAACTAAATATTAGTGCAAACACTGCAATTTCATATGCAAAAAAGATCTCTCTTCTGCGCACATACTCGGACACTTCGCGGGTATTGTAAGAGACCCAAATTACGAATTGCTGCCTTCTAATTAGAGGAATTTCAATTGATCCTCAGACCCTAGGGTTTTATTTTCTGCCCATTCTCTGTTGTCACGATTTGTGATTGGTGTAAGTTGAGTTTGTTCTCAGTTTCAAAGCTGTGAAGTAAAGTATCAGTGCTTTTGCTAAACTGGGTGTCTTGAATCTTGAAGTGGGTCTGTGTCATTATCATGGAATAGAATTTTGAGGGCTTTTGCTGAATTGGGTGTCTTGAATCTCGAATTCGGCTCGTTTAATTATCATCATGGATAGTAACAAGGATGAAGCAATAAGATGCATTGGAATTGCCAAAGAGGCGATTGCCTCCGGTAACAAGCTGCGAGCCCTCAAATTTATTGGGCTTGCTCAACGGCTTAACCATAATTTGGCGGTAGACAATCTTTTGGCCGCGTGTGAAAATCTTGATGTGGGGTCTCCTGGCCCATCGAATAATGAGAAGCACGTCGATAATGGGAAGAGTGAGGGGCCCAAAGTTAACGGTGTTTCTAATGGGGAGGGTAGTTATAATGAGGAACATGTGCAGTTGATTAGGCAAATTACGAGAAACAAGGACTATTATGCTATTCTTGGCTTGGAGAAGAGTTGTTCGGTTGAGGAGATTCGGAAGGCATATAGAAAATTGTCTTTAAAAGTTCATCCTGACAAAAATAAGGCTCCGGGTTCTGAAGAGGCGTTCAAGAAAGTTTGCAAGGCATTTAAATGCTTGAGCGATGATGGATCGAGGAGAGAGTATGATCAGACGGGGTTGGTTGAGGGTTTTGAGTACAACCAGCAGCATAATGTCAGGCGACGAAGGAGGACAGCAAGGCATGACTTTTTTGAGGATGAGTTTGATCCTGATGAGATATTCAGATCGTTCTTTGGTCAGTCTCAGGTGTTTCGTGAGGCTCATGTTTACAGGACTAGAGCCCCAGGCGCTCAGCAAAGAGAAGATTTGGGTGGAACCGGGCCGAATCTGATGATTCTTCTCCAGATTCTACCATTTTTGCTAATTATCTTACTTGCTTATCTTCCATATACAGAGCCCGATTACTCTTTGCAGAGGAACCATTCCTATCAGTTTTGGAAGATGACTGAAAAGAATGGAGTGGAGTTTTATGTTAAATCACCAGAATTTGATCAGAATTTTCCGCCGGGCAGTCCTGCACGAGCTAAATTAGAGAGTAATGTGATCAGGGATTACAAAACTATGCTTGGACGCTATTGTCATGTAGAACTTCAGAGGCGTCAATGGAGTAGAAATCTGCCAACTCCTCACTGTGACGAGCTGCAAAACTTTGGAGTAGCATGATGGTCAGTTTGAGCTTTCTCTTTACTTGAGATATAAGTATATCTTGGTCACAGTTACATTCATATCCGTTTTAGTTATAAAGTATACTACATATGACAGCTTTTGTTCATTGTATGGTTTTTTCTACTTAAAATTCTCTTTCTGCTTAGTCTAATCTTAGTTGACAGTATTCTGAGTTTTCAACTTCACTGTTACTTGGCTGCTGTCTTACCGCAACTACTGATTTGGTACGGCTGGAATCTCCCCAATTTCACTTGGTTAATGTCTGGACAAATTTGAGGAAAATATGACTCCTTGGCTTTGTTTTTTTTGGCAGTAGCAAGCAAAATTTTGAAAAAAGGCTCTTGACTTCTTAAAAAGTTCACAAATGTAAAAGGTTCTCCCGCTTGAGAATTGAGAGTCTATCAGTAGGTCAATGCCTCGAAAAGCAAAGTTGCTGGCATGTATATCTTTTGCAAAGTACTTTATGAGCTGCTTGTAGTTGTGGTACACAAATTCCTATTGGTTGCAAGATGCTGTCCCGAATGATGTCTTGCGGATGTGGCAAGATCAATTAGCCTATCATAATATAGAAAACAAATAATATATTTGTGTAAGAGAGGAGAGCATTTTTACAATGTCCTTCTCAATATAATACAAGTACACCCCGCTCAACTTATTATCACACCCAATGTGGATGCATAATATTAAATCCACTATGTGGAAAAGTCATACCCCGGTAATAAGTCTGACCGGGATATACAAGATGCAAAGTATCGTACTTTGAACTTCGGGCTGCATTGCTTGATTTGGTGGTTGATGTAATGGTATACTTATATTCTTTGTACCCAAGAATATTTTAGCTCTCTCTTTAGCGTTGTGTATCTTATAACTAGTTCGCCTCTCCTTCACCAGCAGTTTTTATTTGGAAGATCAAGCTAGGTCAATGACTACTGAGTTTCCAATTGTGATTGGACTTCACCAAGGGTCAGCTTTAAGCCATTTTTTTTTTTTAACTTTGGTTGTGGGTGAACTTACTTAGAATGTTTAGGATGAGATGCGACGGTGTATGTTGTTTGAGGATCATATTGTTTTAATTTCAATGTAACTAGAATAGGATTAAACACGTGGATGATATTTTTTTAATTGATGAGACTAAAGTAGGACTAAACGCTAAATAGTTATGGATAAGCACTTTAGGATATAAGGGCTTAGGTTAAGCTGGACTAAGACGGAGTACTTGGAATGCATTTTTTGTAAAAGTAGGAGGAGGTCTGGTGAAGAAGTAAATTTGGATGGTCAATAAGTACCTAAGGAAAATAGTCTTTAGGTGCGTCAATAATGCACAGGAGAGAGAGCGATTGACTAGTATGTTACCCATAGGATAAGAGCAGGTTTGCTTCAGTGGAGGTTGCTTTTGGTGTGTTGTGTGATTGTAACATTCATCTCAAGTTGAAGGAAACTTTTATAGTTTGGCAGTGAGACCAGCAAATTTCTATGGTTCAGAATGTTGGGTAAATAAGAGCCATCGTGCACATACGATGAGTAAATGAGAATGTTTAGATGGATGTGCGGCCAGAGAAGTTGGGATAGGATCTGGTACGAAGTGGGGGTGGCGGTAATTGAGGAAAAGATGAGGAAGAGTTGCTTGAGATGGATTGGTTATATCCAACATAGACCTTTAGATGCCCCTGTGATGAGGAGTGATTTCCCGGGGAGAAGTAGTGAGTAAAGACTTGATTTCTAAGGATTTTTCAAAGAACATGTCCCCTGATAGGGTGAATGCGGAAAAAGGATTCATTTAGTCGACCCCAGCTAGTTTGAAACAAAGGCTTGGACGATGACCAAGCTAGGTCAAAGAAACCAATATGGAAACTAAGGATCATATAGTGTCACTTCAACTTCAGTCATTGCTGTCCCCACTAATTTCCACCTTGTCCTTTGGGTTGAGTTGGTGACCCCCCTTGCAGTTGTGAATTTCTTGAGGGTTTATAGGTATTGATTCCTTGCCTGATTTGGAAACTTTGGAGGGAAAGGAATCCATTTTTAAGGGCTTGGATTAGCATTTAACTAAGTTTAAGGATATTTTTTTCTCTTTACCCGTGCCTTGTAGCTTTTGTGGACAGCTCCTGGCTGTGCTTCATCAGTTGACGTGTTCTTATTATTTGTTGATGGGTTTCGCCCCATTATGTCGGGGTTTTTTCCCTGTGAAGAGTACTTACTTACATAAAAGACTAAAAGCTGCAAGCTTCCCAATCAATCATTCGAACAGTCAGATGAATGTATTTTTTTGTCGACTATATGGTAGTGTTAATGTTTCTTTGAAAAATGCAAACAATAGATGTTTCCTCTCAGGGGCGGATTCAAGAAGTCCAATCGGGGGAGGCCAAAATGTCATAAAAAAAAAATTAACGGCTAACATCAAGAATTCGCGTCACGATTGAATACGTTAAATGCAAAATAGATTGCTCAATTTGATTAATAATCATATAATTTAACTATTTATAGTGATTTATTTAACCTGTAAAGTTAGTTAACAACAAACTACTAATCTTACATGAAAGAAATTTTACTCTTATTGTATATATGTATTATTAGTGCGATTATCAATTTTATGATTACAATAGTCACGTATAAGTTAATATACTATAAGAATTTAAATTAAAAAAGAAAAAAAGAACTAACCTTGATATATTAGTTTTTACTTTAAAATCTAAAGGTTTTGGAATTTGAAAGAATGAAGATAGACAAGGGAACGAGAAAGATAAAGACTACGACGGCTAGTGGCACCAAAAGTAAAAAACATTACAAAATGAAATCTATTACATTGAATAATTAAAATGGTGGCATTTTAGTAAATATTTTAAACATAACTACCTATTATTTAAAATAACTAAAAAAAATTCTCAAACTTTGGGGGATCCCACAGGCTTTTCTGCCACAGCAGTAGGAAATATTGGCTCTCTCTCAGCTGCAGGTGAAAAACCTTTGAAGGATGAAAGTGTTGGGGGGGGGGGGGGGGGGGTGCCATGGCCCCCCCCGGTCATGCTTGGGCTCCGCCCCTGTTTCCTCTTGTTATTGCCTGTACTACTATAGGTTAGGCGTAGCAGCGTAGGGCTTATAAATTGGTGGCTTAGTTGCTAAGCTACCATTACGGCCAAAATGCTTGTCCAGAAAACTTATCTTTCTTTTGTTTGAAAACATTTGGATTTTTGGTGGCCTGATTTTTACTTGTGGCAAGTTGCTAGCCTTGGTGGACAAGGTTTGAACTTAGAATACTGTGCTGATCCTCCTTGTTTATGCATGTGCTGTATGGCTAATTATGCTAGAGTAGATCTGCTAGCGTTTGCATCCTAACGTTTTTTATTAAATTTCTACTTAGATGTGTGGGAAAAGCATAATAGGGTACGGAAATCGCTTTCCGATAAAAAGAAGGGAAGTGATATTTAGCTTCACTTTTAACAATTTTTGCTCCACTTGCTGTCGCTAAAGATCTCTTAAGAATCACTATATAATCACTTTAGTGGCACTTGTGGGGCTCAAATGCCAAAAGTGGACCCAAAAAATATCACTGACCCAAAAAATAAAAAAGAGAGTCGCTAGAGTAAGAGTATACTAATATACGATGGGACTTGGTTGGTTGATTGGTTCATAATCACTTGTCGAGCATGTTTTTATTTGCTTGAGTAATCTAAGTATAGTTGGAAATGAGAAGTCCCCCAAATTTCTCAAAGTTATACATGCTAATGTGCACATGCAATTCTTCTAGTTTTTGTTACTGAGCTGTGTGTTTTTACATGTCATGACTACTCCCGTACCTATATGATATGCACTTGTACTTGCCCCTCTCCCTCACCCTTGATTATAGAAACACCTTTATCTCGTATCTCCGTTCTTTTTTAATCTATTAGATGTGTATCATAATTATCTTTTGGTGAGAGTGGAAGAACAGGATCCATAGCTTGGAAGTACCGGGCTTGTTTAGTAGAGTTTAGCCTTTAAAGTTATTGCAGATGACGAAGTACTAATAAAATGATAGCTGTCATCATCAATATTCATGTGAGCTATACGTGCCATTACCATTGTCAATGTTAGTCTTTCCTTCTGCCATGTGCCCAATATTGCAACTCACTACCTCCAAGATATTTGGAATATTTCATATTTGTGCAGCTACGGTCATCTTAGCTTGACACGGTTTCCCTGCCTAAAAGGGAAAAACTTAGCAACAAATCATCATGTTGCCAAAGGCAGCAAAATGACTTGCCATGTGTTTATTCTTTATATGTCACTTGGAGACATTTAAATTAATAAACCCCCAAACTTCTAAAATCAATGATTACACCCCCTCATTCCCATTAAAACCGCCACCGCCACCAACCCGCCGCCTCGTATTTCCGCATCCTCTTTCGTCAGGATCTGCTTTCTCCATCGGAGAATACATGTTCCCACATTTTCAGTTACCGCCTTTCATTCATCGCCACTGGAAGGGGGAGAGATGAGTCTGGGGATGGAGTTGGCGACATGTGGTAGCATGGTGGTGCAATCTGACAAGTCAGAGGTGGCGGAGGCGACGGCCTGGCGGTTGGCCATGACGACCATGACAGATATGGGTTGCAGTGCGCGCGCACACTATGTTGTGGTGGTGCCATGGTGGTGGCGTGGTGTATGCAGTTTGTTGTTGTGATGGTGCGATGGTGGTGGTCGTGAGTGTGTTGTTGCGTGGAAGAAGACGGGTGGTGGTGGATTGCAATCCGGTAGTGGTCGCGGTTGTGTGGTGATTGGTGAAGGTCATCAGTGGTGGGTTTTGTGGTAAAACTGACAGTAGAGGTGAGTTGCGGTGTCAATGGTAAAGGTGGAGGGGTCAAAATAGAAATAAACCCTTTGGTTTTTGAAGTGTAAATAGGGAAACATCACAATTATCAGTATCATACCGCTACTGAAAATATCAGCCGGGACATACCACTTTTGCCTTCTCCATTTACGGTGACGCTTTATATTTTGTACTAGTCAGAATAACGCTCTGTACCGGCTGTACTGGCCGGTGCAAGTGATACTGGCTGAGACCTACGTACCAGCTAGGGTAATTTTTGTACGTGTTCCTAAAGAATGTGGAAGTTACAAAATTAGCAATTAAGTGAATTGACAGTATAAAGACTAACTAGGAAAAAAAGAACTCCTTGGTTCCATTATATCAATCAAACCCTTTGTAGCCTCTTTTAGGTTCCAGTTGCCTCTCTTCATCGCAATTTTCATTGCACTTTGCAGAATCTCTACAGGAAAGCCTTGAGCCCTTGACTCACTTCAATCTTCATCACGATTTTCACTTCGTTTTTATTTTTTCTCTTAACTTTTCAAATCCTTTCATCTATATCACTTATTGCTTCACACGCATAGAGAGAGCTTATTCTTGAACAAACAACTTATTCTTTTATGAGAACCCGAGATAGTTAAAAAATGGGGCAATGCTAGAGGAGGTAATTCATTTGAATAAGTTGTTTGTTCATGATGCCGTTGTATAAGAACAGGCTGCTTATTCTAGAACAAATTGCTTTGTTGGAAATTGAGGTAATTCAAGTTGTATAAGAACAAACAGCTTATTTTGGAGGGGGTAATTTAATTAAGAGCTCCTTCATATAGAGAAGGACCTATGAGGAAGGAAAGAGGCAGGAAACATATTTTTGTTTGAAAAAATATGCTGCAACAAGAATTTTGCAAATTCTTTAGCGTTAGCATCCAATTCTGCAATTAGAGTTATTTTGGGTTACCTTAACTTCCTTGGTCACTTCATGTGACTTCTTCATGCTTTATTATATTTGTATATCATCGTTGGAAAAATCCAAGATGATGCCGAGAGTACCAATACCTGTACAAAACATCTCACAGAGAAAACTGATACGTACTCCGGTACAATATTTATAACTATGGGACTCATGGCAACTTCTAACGGCTTGCTAGGAACATGGTTTGTTGCCATGTTTTTCCGTGCTCAAAGAATTGATTTAACTTCTTGCGTAATTTGCATGATTCACCTCATAACATGCTAGTGAGTGCTTAACTTGATTGTCCAACTCTGGTGTTGATTTTTCTACATGGGCGCGTTTTCATCTAAGTGCCTGTTTGTTGTGTCTGAAAATATTAGCAGCTGACCATTACCAAATATTAGTTTTATTGAACTTCAATTTGGTTGTCAATTTAGCAGGTTTTGTGGTTGGAATCTTTGGCAGTCTCAGATGGTAAATCCCGCTTCAGTTGCATGACCGAGACCAGGGATTTCTTTTGAGATTCTGTCGTGGACTTTTTGATCTAGCACGGCTGACCACCATGCTCTTAGAAAAGTTCCGAGGATGTTGTCGATCCAAGTCATGGGCGATGGAAGTCAATACTTTTCCTCATTGTGATGCTGTATATTTGCGTAGCTTATTTACAACTTGTGACAAGAAAAAATTCTGATAATTGAGCTTGCGTTATGGAAGCTTTTCAGATCTTCGTTTGGGTTCTAGATTTCTGCGTGTCAAAGGGCTGTGTTCTTCTTTGTATAGCATGGATCGGAGCCTCATCTCTGTTATATAGGTCCTGCAGAATTTCACAAAGAGGAATGAGGGCATGCAGATGAAAGGATATAGATTTAACAACAAATTGGGGTTAATTTTTTTTGAATAATTCTCTGACGTGAGATCCATTCCTTAGAGACGTTGTCTGTTTTTTTTGGTACGATTAAGCAAAGAGTTCAACCATTGAGATTTGTTCTTCATTTTGGTGTATGCCTTTTAAGAGATAAAATGTTTTCTCTTGGTTGACGTTAAATCTAGTCCGAGAATAGATAAAATGTTTTCTCTTGGTTGACGTTAAAGCTGGTCCGAAAATACCATTTTTCGGTTCAAAATTTTTTTAATCAATATTACTCCATTCAAGTGAGAAATGGGGACAGATCCATTCCATTTTCTATGTTCGAGGGTTCTTATTTGGGTACAAGATAACTCACATTTCATCTTCTTCCAAAATCATCTTATATACAGGGGGGCTAGCTCCCGAAAGTCTTTATTTTTTTGTTTTTTGGTATTTAATGATAAAAATATTTTTTTACTGCTTGAAATTAGGGTTACATGCCCATCCTGTCCTTTTGGTAAAATTTGCTTACATATGACACAAATTACACAATGTTACAACATGTAAGACAAACATAGTAATGCGTCATTGTTTTGATCTCCTCTTCATTATTACAACATCAAAGATGTACAGAGCAGTTTTTTTTTTCTTTTTTGAAAAGGAGTAAGAACCGTACTATTGATACGAAACCGAGGTACAAGGATCGTCATACAACAGAAGAAAAACAATTAGCGCAAACACAAGACACCTATACAGGCTTGTTTTGCAGGGAGAGTAAGGTGCTTTTGGCCTATGCTCGAAGACTAGCTTGTTTTGCAGGACGGTACTATCTGCTGGTCTTTACCGACTTGGACTGCAGTCCCGGATCAGGCTATTTTGCGCTCTCGGGTAGAGGTGTCACTTTTTCGGCCTCCATAGATGTATGTTCTGGGCGGGGGCTCTCCCTAGGGCTTGGGTAGGGTCTATTATCTTGTATAACAGAGCAGCTTTAAGTACCCTGTATGGAGTCAACTTCGCCTCCTGAGATCCATTGGCTATCATGGTTGGTCGGAAGCGGTCCATGAAAACGTTTATCCTTGCAGACTTTGCATTTATTGAACTTATTACTTGCATAACATAGATCCTAAAAAGATGTTGCCATTACCTGCTAATGTCTTCACTTCCGATTGTCTCTTGCGTTGCACGTGTCGAGTCGGTGCACGCTATATACAAGCTTGAAGGAACGAGTTTATCAATGCGGTGAACGGGTCGATGTCATGAAAGAGTAGGCGTTGGATCCCATTCTATCCCCCAACTATTGCAAACACTGATACCTGTTTCTGCTCTGTTTCTATGTGCACTAAATTTACAGTACACAAAAGATACTTGCTCCGCCGTTACCCCTACTCCTGAGAGTCTTAAACCGAGAAGAATCGGTCTCTATTGCCGGCATTCCAATGCTATCCCATTATTATTAGTCGCCCTCGTGTTCCATCTTGCATTTCTTAAATTCACAGTTTGTTTTTTCAAATGCATGCTATATATGTCACCTACCATGCCTGACCTGAAAGTAGAGATGTCAAACGGGCCGGGCGGCCCGCGACCCGGCCCGACCCAGCCCGAAAAAAGCCCGGGCCGGTCCGGCCCGTTCATGAACAGGGCTGACCCGGAGGAATTGGGCTTAGGGCCTGGGCTTGGACCAGGCTGAAAAATCTGGGGGGAAAGCCCGGCCCTGGCCCAGTTATCCGACCGGTTCTGGGCCCGGTTTCGGCCCGGTTCCGGCCCCACCTGTTTGAATTTTTTGTTTTTTTCCCCCTTTTCCTCCAACGGATATATTCCCCAAAATTCCACTTTTACCCCCCCAACAGCAATATAACGGCTAGTTTGGGGGGTATTTTAGTCTAACTTAATTTTTCAACTCCTTTAAAGGTTTTTACACTCTTACCCTCCCCAACAACTATAAACGGATAGTTTTTAGGGGTATTTTGGTCTTTTGTGAAGTTTCTAAAATCTATAAATTCACACCATTTCTCTCTAATTTTTCACACCAATCTTCTTACTCTCTCTTATCTAAACATTCTATATTTCTACAAGCTTTGCTACTATTTTCCTCTCCAATTACTACTCTTGCTAATTACTACTAGTATTTACTAATTAGTACTCTTGTTTATTAATTACTACTCTTGCTAAATTTTAATTACTAACTACTACTCTTATTAATTTGTTACTCTCTAATTCTTTTGTCTAGTAATTAGTAATTAGTGAATTTTTATTTATTAATTACTATTACTAAATGCTTTTTAATTACTAACTCTCTCCAATTGGATCAGAATTATCCTCAGTGATTAATATTTGTTACTCGTTCATTCTTTTAATTGTTATTTCTTATTACTACTCTTATACTTGTGTATTTAGTTACTCTTACGAATTTTGATTTCCAATCTAGTAAAAAAGTTTAGCGTGAAATATGGCTGGATTATTGAAGAAACTGAGACGTGGATCATCATCACGAAAAACATCATCATCATCGCAAGCACAAGCGCCAGCGCCACGGCCATCACAAACACCAATCCAAGCACCAACACAACCATTCGTTCCTGGACGAATGAGTACAGGCTGTATGATAGATACCCAAGCCAATTGGGAGTTCAATCAAAACATTCCAGATTTTGAATACACGCCTGATGAAGACCCCCCGCATTATAGTCAAGGACGCAGCTCGGTTGGCGAAGCTACTACTCCGTGGCATAATCTCAACCCTATGCCTGGTCATGATGAAGAAGGGCCGAGCAATGCCTCCGGTAATGAGCCAGAAGTCCAAAAGGGGAAAAAAAGAAAGCCGAGTGTTGGAATCATTTCGATGTAGTTACGGTGGACGGCATCCGAAAAGCTCGATGTAAGTACTGCGCTAAATTATTTTCGTCTGGTAGTGGTAATGGACATCTTAACAGGCATTACCCTCTGTGTGCACCTCGACAAGGCCACGTCGAACCTACCCAAACGCAGTTATCTTTTGACGGTAAGTTATTTGTTTATAATCAGCGAGAGCAAAGAGACGGTCTCGCTGAATTTGTTATTCACGATGAACAAGCCTTTTCTTTTGCCGATAATCCTAAGCACTCTAGATATATGAACACATACGTTCAACCTTTGTACAAAAAGGTTCATAGAAACACAACTAGATCCGATGCACTCCGACAGTATAATGCTGCTAAAGCACGCCTTATCGATTATTTCGATAAATTTGACGGTAAAGTTAGTCTTACTTCTGATATTTGGCAATCTCCATTTACTTTTGTTAGTTATTCTTGTGTGACCGCTCATTGGATTGATGCAGATTGGGTTATGCACAAGAGAATCATCGCTTTCGAGCTCTTTCCTTTTCCGCATGATGGAATGAACATTGCTACTCTTATATTAAAAGCATGTACCACATTTAAATTAAAGGATAAGATTATGAGTATTAGTTTTGATAATGCTTCTAACAATACAGCTGCTGTTGATGCTTTAAAGGAGAGCCTCAAACCTGTACTTTCTGGTGAATTATTTCATGTTCGTTGTGTTTGTCATATAATTAATTTAATTGTTCAAGATGGTTTAGCTGCTGCAGGAGATATTCTTGTCAAAATGAGGGGTATGACAGCGTATGTTAATAGCTCGAGTCCGAGAACACAACAATTTAAAACGTTGTGTGTTGAATATAATATGCCTCGCAGGAGAGCAGTTACAGATGTGGTCCACAGGTGGAACTCTACATACCATATGCTTTTACACATTCTGGCATACCGAGAAGTCTATACGCATTTTCTACTAACCCAGTTCCCAGCCGGCTTGCCAACTCAAGAGGAATGGCAGATGGCCACATACCTAGCTGAATTTTTGGAGGTATTCTACACGTCTACCAATTTATTGTCTGGTACGTACTATCCCACCTCTCCTCTCGCTGTAATAGAAATTCTCAAGATGGCTACAATGTTAACAAAATGGAGATATATAGGACCCTTTAGGGAAATAGTAAAAGTGATGGATAAAAAGTTTAATAAATATTGGAGTAGACTGCCTGTTATTTTTGCTGTGGCTACTTGTTTAGATCCTAGGTTAAAGTTGCATGGCGTGAACGCCTCGATACAAGAGATATCGAAATTAATGTGCTACACAGCAGAGGAGACAACCGCACTCACAGCAAAAGTGAGCAAGAGGTTTGAGGAATTGTTCAACCTCTATCGTAATTCTGCTGACGTGCGCGGGCGAGCTACATCATCCACTGTTGAGAGGTATTATGCGCCATACCTTAAGGGCTTTGAACATCTAGTAGCAAGACAACTACCAGGTGAAGGTACTTCTAATTCGGCAGGTTCGTCTACTTTTTTCTCTTTTAATGAGATTGGTGTATATGCAAATACTGATCATTATTCTGATTTATCAATGCAAGAACAGGTTAATTTTAATTTGTTAAATTTTTGGAAACAAAATCAAAACATGTATAAAACTTTATCCCAAATTGCACGGGATGTACTGCCAGTGCAAGCCTCCACGGTTGCTTCAGAGTCGGCATTTTCAGCCAGCGGGAGGGTTTTGGATGACAGGAGGAGTCGTCTTAACCCCGAGTCGCTCGAGCTATGTGTATGTTGGAAGGATTATCTTGATGCGAAATACCGCGAGCAAGATAAACCGATTGATGATAGGAAGAGCAGTGACTCGGATATTGAAGTACTTTCGGATGATTAGGTAATTTCTTTTTATTTTCCTTCTCTTAAGTTTTAAGAATAAATTTTTTCACAAAATATACTTTTTTTCCATATATATAAAATAAATTTTTACAAGCAAGATATATATTTTTCGTATATATAAAAAAATAGGTAACTTCGCCTGTTTGTTTACAAGCAGCCAGTCCCAAGCCTGGATAAAAGGAGGAGGGCCTATGAACACATTTATTTTTCTATACTTATTACTAAAGATCGTCTCGGTAATTAACATGTATCAATCCCGAATTTTCGGCCAATTAGTTTAAAGTAAAATATCAAATAGTAGAAACAGTCTCTCTTAAATAGTAATAATTGTTATGTGTTCAGATTTTATTAATAAAGATCACCAAGAAGAGTAAGAAAAGATTTAACATATAGCAAAAAATAAAATGACAGATAAATAAATATATCTATACATACATACATATATATGAATATTACATATAATGAAATAAAATGATAAAAATTAGATTTGTCAAAATTTGAAAATTGGACATGCCTAAAGATGAAATTTAAAATTGAATAACAAGAAAATTTTAAAAAAAAGGGCCCCGGCCGGCCCAAGCCCGACCCTAGAAATTGGGCCTAGGGCCTGGACCGGGCCTAGGATTTCTCCTCAGCCGGCCCGGATGGCTGCGGCCCTGGCCCGGCCCCAGCCCGATTTCGCTTAAAGCCCGCTAGACCCGGGCCGGGCGGCCCAAGCCCGGCCCGTTTGACATCTCTACCTGAAAGGGACGCTTCCCCCATGCCTGAAAGTGACTGGTGAGGCTCGACTCTGTCGTCACTGCATAAATATTGAGCTTAATGGACGAACTTGGTTCCAATTTCTAGAGCTTTCTTGTTTTAGTCTATGGACTCCTTGTTGTCCAATATGCTCACATTAGATTGCTCATAACAATCTCTTTCTCTTAAACAAGAGAGATGATGACTTCACTTTAACATAGACTTAAGGTAGTCATCCATTTTCATGAGGTGAAACCGTAGTTATCAAAGGGTGCCTAGACATAAAGCGCAGTCAACCGCACAGTTAGCGATTCACCTAGCCAAGGAACAACTCCTTTGAAGAGGCGCGTGTCTTGTGGTCCTAGGCACGCGGCGCTAGATCCACTTTAGGCACTCTTCATCTATTTTTTCTCTAAAACCCATGATTTCCATTTCAATTTTCAATGGATTTTTTATTTTTTGATGGATTCCACAAATAAATAGCTAAGGCTAAGTAATCACATTCGGGTCTTGATTAAGGAGGTTTAGGCACTCTAATCCGAATCGTCCAAAGGTCAATAGTTTCTCTTCTTATCTTGGTTTTTATTTTTTATTCAGAGCTACTCGCAACTGCAAGAACGAAATGAGCATGAAAAAAAATAAAATTACGGTTCTCATGTTGCCTGGTAATGTGTAACTCCATCGCCTAAATATGAAAAGAGCAACTCATGTTTCAATGATTTTCTAGTATTGGTCTATAGCATAGGGCTAATTAACCTCACATTTTTTTTTCTTCTTTCCTCATAAATACACCTCTTTGCCAAAATTTACACTAAAACGACATATAATAACGGAGCGCAAACGATGGGAGGGGAGAATAACTTGTGACCCCATCGTATATACGTGTATACTATACTAATATTAACCTCAATGATGGGTTGACCTGATAATCAAGGAAGTTTACTTGACTTCCTGTGTTCAAAATTTGAGGGTAAAACTCAGAAAACTACGTCTTTCCCGATGCACAATCAATATAGGGGACAAGTCTTCAAGATTACGAAGACGGTAGATATCACTTATTATTGAAAAAAAAAAAGAATAGGGAAGGTGGATATGTTATCATGCCACAGAGAAGTTTTGGCCTTCTATCAAGCTCAAATGTATTAATTTATTAATGATAAATTAGTCATTTGGGTTTGAAAATTAAACCCTAATTGTTCACCAACATATATATATATATATATATATATATATATATATATATATATATATATATATATATATATATATATATAAACTCCGTATTAAAGGAGGAGATGATAATATATGTTCCACATGTCAGCTTATGAAGTGTAGATTCGCCCACTTCTCTGACTTGTGAGCCCTTTTGTATTAATTAATTCCTGTCAGGAATTGAAAAAAAATGAAGTCATAGGTGGAGATCCATGAAAAGAGATCAGAGGGACCAGAACCGAGCCACGTGCAAATCTCAGCAACCAATAGAGTAAAACACCACAAAAGGACAATTGAATAAGCCACCACTCTGGGGCCGCCACCGATGGCCTCCGTCGTCCACGGTGGACGTCCACCATTTTCACCACCCACTGCAAACAACATAAAAAGACTATAATAACCTCACACGCGGACTGTTTATTAGATTTTCTCTCATTTGACATCTTAGAGAAAAAGATTTAGGACATGTAAATCTTGAATTCAGTCATTGTCTGCGTCCTATTTTAATCGGTACAAAGAAGATTTTTACATATAAATCTTGAATCCAGTCGCTATCCGTACCCTTCTTTAACATGTGAATTTTGAATTCGGTCACTATGTGTACCCTATTTTGACTCGGACTAAACTAGGTTACGCGCAATCAGCACTGAATTCAAAATTTATGTGTACTTCTTTTGCTGCGTGTCAAACAATACTCACTTAGCCAGCAGTTGTTACTTAATTTTCGATTCCATTTTTTTGTGCTACCGAAGCTACATTACATATTCGTAAAACGAGAATTAATGAAGCGAAGGTGGTACAAATGTATATAACTCTTTTAAACATACGAAATTTTGCATAATCTCAACATGTTCAACAACAATTCCCTTGACCGCGACATCATGTAGAAAAATATCGAATTGTTTGGGATCGATGGTCCCGAGCATCCATCGGATCTAGTCTTGAATAACTTTCCGCCTCCTTTAGCCCCCCTTCTCCTGTGCTTCCCGATCTATCGGTTTAATATAGGCGGAACCAGCGATGGTCGAGAAACATACAATATTTACTCTTTCTCAGGGGCATTTTAGTAACTTACAATCCCTTTCCGTACCACTACAATACTTCCACAATATGTACGTACAGTAACTCCAAAGCAAAAAACAAAACACATAATAATTCAAAAAAACACACACACACACACACAGAGAGACTCACCGGTCACTCGCCGGAATCATCGTCGCCGCCGAAAATGGAGACGCGGTTGAAGAGGAGGAACAGGACGAGGACAAGGAAGAGGGCGACCCCGACGGGCGACCCGCTGACCCGGTGGATGGTGTCGGGCTCCCCGGTAGAAAAGATGCTGGACACAAATGAGCCTTGATCGGAAGAGAGGAACTGGATTACAAGCAGGAGGACGATGGGCAGGAGCAGCAGCCCCACTGGGCTGAGGAGCTCTGCTATGAACTCGGTCAGGGCCTCGCCTTGGTCGCCGAGGAGTAATGGCACCACCATTACCACCACCACCACCGCCGCCAGCAAGACGCCGTAAGGAGCGCCCCGGCGCTGCTGTTCTTCTATCATGGCCTTCGTCTTTGCTTTGTTACTACTTTTGCTTTTTGGGTGTTTCTTTTGGCTCTGGTCGGTGGTTGGGTAGATGATGAGAAGAGATGTAGAGATGGGGGGCTTTTGGTCTTAAAATAGCTGGGTCTGGTCTGCTTTGCTTTGGGACGCGCTTTGGAAAATATAATCCCTTTTACACTCATGAAGATGGAGAGGAAAGGGGCTTCAATTATTTGTGTATTCAACAGTGAGGTACATTGTGCATAACATGTGTAACTATTGGTGGGTATATTGTAACGCTGAAAGATGCAATGTAAGAAGTACGATAGTATGCAACACCGTAACAAATAACTTATTTGGGACGAGTTCGTTAAGTTACTGTGAACTTGGATTGGGTAGAATAGTCGTTACTTGTTAGATGATTTTGTACAAGATCAGGTTCAGAAAAGATTGGCTTGTGCCTTGACCAAGGGTGGATGTACCGATATGTGATGGAGGATCCATGAATTATTTCTATTGTGGTGGGCACTGAATTTCAAAGGATTAAAATCGAAAATTGTTATTTGAGCTCCATTTTTAGATATTTGAGGTATACATTTGTCAGTCAAAAGCAAGACTTAAAAGTGAAGTTGAAATAGTAAAAAATAAAGCTCAAGTATCACTTTCTTTTAAAATCTTCTGTTACTTTTGTTGCTCAAGTAGAGTTCAAGCGGCTATAAAAGTTGAAGCTCAAATATTATTTTAATTTTATTTGTATGAGTTTAACACGCAAAATGACCAAAAAAATATCTCCTATTAAGTATTCAGAATTTTTAGGTGGCCATTTTGTCCAAAAAAATATCTCCTAATATACCGGAAAGAAAACGGAAGCAGGTTAGTGAGCACGTGCCCATCAAATGCAACTTGCAGTTTTTGCCACTGCCTCTTTGTCAAGGTCATTGAAGCATTGCCAACCTTATTTTTTTTCAAAATTTGTATATTTTCAGTAAACTTTGATTGGACATTTAACCTTAGATCGCCGGTTGCTTCGAGCTAAGAGATTGAAGGCTCGTAGCAAAATAGGATGCAAGTATAATTCTTCTTTTATATATATTTGATAAAAGAAGAATGTTGGGCATTAAAGATAGGATGATAGGAAGTCATGAGTTTCTCAGGCATTTTTAAAGCTTCTGTTATGATTCCTTTAGCGTTAAAAAAAAAGGGACAAAAGTAGCTAGAAAAGGTATATGATAGGCTGCTTGAGGTTGAAGATCCATGGAAACAGGAAACAGAGTGTCCGGGTATTGCAGCTGCGGGGAATGTGGTACACGGTCATGCCTGGTAATGCAGAGTAATTTTTTGGCGCGCTCAAAACTCCAAAGTTATGTTCGCTTTGCAAAGATGTGGAAGAAAAGTTGGGGGCCCTTAGTCAACAAAGCCAAAATAAGGGTAACTCTGGCTTTGAAATTCATGGTCAAGTTGTGACTTGTGCAATCTTGGTGCAATATTAAAGTGTCCCCAAAATGTCTATTTCACGCTCTGCTACAAGAAAGACTTGCAGTCTGAACATCCGGTTCAGGGACATGTCGAACCTTTCCATTGTGCTCAGCTCAGCCTCTTTCCTCACTATATTTGTTCCCTATACTGGACCTGATGTGAAGTGACAAATTTATCGCAAAGAGAGGAATAATCTGCAAAAGTTTATTCAAGAATTTAACAATGACACCCCCACCGTGCCAAACCTTTCCATTGTGCCAAGGCTCGACATCTTTACACGCTACGAGTGTTCGCTACACTGGACCTAATGTACAGTGACGAATGTATCGCAAAGAGAGCAGTAATCGGTGAAAATTTATTCAAGCATTAAATCAATGACTCACCCACTATAGTCACACATTGCATAGGAGCACCTACTTTTGCCAGGGCACTCCTCTGAACAAGCACCGCAGTGTTGAGGATCATTTTGAACATCTACACACTTACCATCACAACAAACAAGCCCATAAGCGCAAACCTGCCCACATGCCCCACAGTGGTTACGGTCGCCCGTGGTATCCTTGCAATATTTTCCGAAACAGCAAGTACTACCTCCCCATGGATTCTTCTCGCGATCCAAGCACTCAGTCGGATCACTGGCACACCATAAAACCCTTTGCCTTCCCCGTAATGCAGCACGGAAGAAGTTTGAGTGTGTTGGAGTTGCAGCAATCCCATGAAAAGATACTATCAAGTGAAAGGCGAAGATGGACCAGAATATACACGGACTAAAAGTGATTTTGCAAAGCATGGAAAGTTTGCACTTGGGCAGAGCAAACCTGACATTATGGTTGATTTGCAAAACGGACACGATAACTATCTACCTGAGATAGGGAGCCATAAAGAAGACTCGATACAATTCTTAAAGATTACTTATTTCAGCAGGTAAGCTAAGTTGAACTATTTAACGTTGAGATACTTCCATTACGTAGAACGTAAACCTAACATGTTTCATACTGATGATGAGCATATACATGTAGTCAAAGTGAATATGACCAGGGCTCATTAAATAATAGCCAGAACACTGAGATGCTGTGTCTTTGCTCATTTCCTTCCCTGCAAGTCAATGAGCATCTTCTAACTACCCAATTTCCTATTGCAATAGTAGCTGAAATTACCTGACACTGATGATAATTAAGAATATGTAATGCCTCGGACGACTGAAAAAGCATTATGTAAATTAATTGTAATATGTCTCAATTGATGCTTCAAACCAAGGTGAATGCTCCAGCTATAGGTCGATATTTGTAAAGGTTTTACAGATCCATGGCATTTCTCCCACTTCAATTTTACTGCCCCACCTTCAAAATCTTAGTCGAGGTTCCACTCTGCGCAGCAGGAAGATAAGGCTGAAAAGATGACTTATTAGTCTTCCAGCTAGAGTAATTTACCAATTTTTGATAGAAAATCATTTCATTAGGGTTCACCCGCACAGTTGCAGACTTGCAGGGGGGACATGGGGCGAAATTTGTAATATTCAAGAAGGGATGTTGAGGGAAGGCTGGCCAAGTTAAGTCCTGTCACTAATCCGCTAGATACCAAAAAGGACAGCAAAGGAGAAAGGATTCTCTAATCTCTGCAAGTTTAGTTGATTTTACACCAGGCAAGAGGAGAAATGAGCCTCATTTTGACTGAAGCAATATGGCATATGAGAAAAGTCCCTTGATTTGTTTTAGGATGCACAGAGTCGATTGTATTATGTACACAAGTTCTAGAACAAACCATAAAGTACATGAGAATACGGTATCAGGGTAAAGGATTAGGCGTAGGATAAAATCACCAATACTTACTGTTTTGCTGTAAATGTGATAAACCCCAACTCCAGAAAGAACAGAGAAGACATATAAGTTAAGCATAAATTTGCTGCTTGTGAATAGAGGTCATTGATAATCTAATGCAGAGAATCAACATATAAAATGTATACGCATCGGAGTAAAGATACTTGTCAGATTCCGTTAATCCAAAATAAAAAACAAAAGGGAAGTCCAAATTCAAATTCAAATTCAAATTATCTTGCCAATCTTGCACAAGGCACACTCTTTTGGGAATAACAAAAGATGGTGAACATAAGTCTTACCAAATTCCCTTCAAATTTAGATTGCAACTCAATCATTATTTGGTAACTCCAAAAGGCTAATGGTAAACTTGGATATTAGTGATGGTGATCACCATCTCCACCTTTTCCTTTTGCCTTTTGTGCAGCCGCTCGTATTTGACGCTGCTCCTCTTTGTACACCCGGTTTCTTCGTTGGAACTGTCAAAAGAGTTTAGAATCACCTCACCAAAACCAATACAACAAAAATATCATCGGTTAAAAATGTGAAAACATATTGCTCCTCTACATTCAGCATAAAATCAGCAACCTATTTTAATTCTGCACTAAATCGTGTAGATAACTTAGTTCCCACGTAGCATCCGAACGAGGTTTTGGGACAGGGAGGTTAAGAGCAACTACTTTACCATAAAGTACAGATAATAAGATCGATTCTGCAATAAGGTCTTAGAGGATCAGGGGCGCTGAACAAATGGGACCCGATTGAAGAGGAGGAACACCAGAATCATTGTCACCTCCAAAAATAAAGACCCGGTTGAAGAGGAGCAGGATGAGTACAAGGAAGAAGGCAACCCCAATGGGCGACGCGCTGGCCCGGTGGATGGTGTCGGGCTCCCTGGTAGAAAAGATGCTGGATGCAAATGAGCCTTGATCAGAAGAGTGGAACTGCATTACAAGCAGAAGGATGATGGGCAGGAGGAGGAGGCCCACTTGGCTGAGGAGCTCGGCCCAGTTAGGTCCAATTCTCCACTAAATCGTGTAGAGAACTTAGTTTCCGCGTGCATCCGGACGAGGTATTGGAGGGTAGGAGCAACTAATTTAGCATAAACAACAGAAAATAAGGTTGATTCTGGGCAACAAGGCCTGAAAGGATCGAACTTAGATAGGGAAACATGGTACGCTTTGTTCCAATAAAAATGAAGTTGGCAATCCAAAACACAACTCCAACAGATACATATTATTTTGAATAACAAACCGACATATGCACATACATTATTCCTTGGGTGCATCCAATATATATAGCTTATTAGACAAAATTTTAAACCAATTGAAAACATGTAAACAAAAAACTCATAATATGCTTATTCAATTTCATCTCATGGTACCAATAATAAAGCCTACAAGGGTGGCGAAAACTTTTGTGCCTTTGTACGATAATACATATGTATGTGTTCACATGCCGTCGTCCATCAGCTTTTCATTTTAAATGACTATCCTAGTTCACTGGACTGCGCTTCAATATGACGTTGTAATCTCAATACCTGGACCCAGTGGGTTCAACGGCAAAATATCACAAACTGAAATCATGCATGCACAATTAGGCTGAAGTCACAAAGAAGAATGCAAAAGGGACATATGAGTTTTTAGCAAAGGATTGAGATGGAGAAATGTTACACGATCCAAACCATCCTACATTTCTCGAGGACTAAGAGTTGACCACATAAAAACCTCTCTCTCTCTCTCTCTCTCTCTCTCACACACACACACACACACAGACCACACCCACCCACACCCCACACAAGTACGAAGATGAGGTGTTTTGTCTGGACTGTCAATGAAGCTTTTGCATCTCTTTGGGCGTGGGAAGGTTTAAAGTTTTAAGAGTCATGTTTGCTGTCGTTATGTACATGGTTGTGCACTAGTGCATCCGCAATAAGTGTAAAAGACTACCATTTGCATTTAAATCTTAAGAAGCCCTTTTTGAGGACGTTTTCTTCTGCTTCTTTTTGTTTCCAGGGTACAAAGTTATGCTTCTTTTTGCTCCTGCATTTCTTAACATCGTCTACACAAGCTTTGTGCTCTTCAGTCATAGGGTTGACATAAGAAAACATACAAGTAAAAGGAGTGAAATCACTATGCACGCGCGTGTGCGTATGCGCGTGCACGCGAGAGAGAGAGAGAGAGAGAGAGAGAGAGAGAGAGAGAGAGAGAGTATACTTGTTCAAGAATTTATGATTTGTGAACCACGAGGAATAAAGCACATTGCATTTTCCACTTCTTCCCACTAGCACTCGAGTCCATAAAACTGATGCTTGGAGAAAAGAAATTTCTTGTTCCTCCAATTGTTTCAGCTATAAAGTGTTTCTGTAGGCATGTCGTTTCTTGAGTGTTCATATTCCCTCCCTCCCTCTCCCTCTTTCTGTGTCTGTCCAATTTCCACAAAACCCCATATGTGAGTGTGCCTGCCTGTGATAATCTAGTTTATGTTGTTTTTTTATTTTAACTTGATTCATATACTTCTTTTTCAATCAATTTAAACAATACAATTGGATTGACTTTTGCGAGTTCTTTTCTTATTATTATTTTTTTTAGAACCCCAAGCATTCAATAAAACCTGTCCTATCACTCGAAATAAGCTGTCTTAATACAGATACACCTAGTACTCAACTCCATCAAACATCCATATCTCCTCGAAATCCTTGTTTGCACTCACTACTTACCCGTACGACAAAAAAGGGAAGAATCAAGAATCGACCAGATACAGCCGATCACATCCCATTTATATAAACGAATCGCAATTTTCAAGCCAACACAGAACAGGTACTCGGTTTCCCGAACAGGCGAAACAGATTTAGGGCTTATCACAAACAAAGCACAACATCTCAAAACTAATGTAGACGAATTACTGGCATTGCTACATCGAATGGACACCTAAACTTGATATGAAAGGAAAAGAACATGCGTGCGTGTGTGAGACAGAGAGAGAGAGAGAGAGAGAGAGAGATGGAGGACGGACCTCTTTGGCGTGGTGAAGGCACTCGAGGTAGTCTTCACGGAGGAGAGAGCAGTCTTTGGGCTCCCTGCAGCGCGACATACACTCGCTGAAGTCCATCCAGAAATCGTAGCACCGCCCCTTGTTGCCCGTGATCCCCCACCCTGACGCCATTTCTCTCTCTCTCTCTCTCTCTCTCTCTCTCTCTATAACCTGTCTGGTAAGTGGAAAGTGTAGTTGCTAAAGTCGAATGGGCCTAGCTGCGGCTGAGCCTCAACCCTGGCCCAACCCAAACCGAGCATCGGGTAAGCAAAGCTTTGCATGTACTCGAGTGATGTATTCTTATTTATTCAGTCATCTACTCTAATTTACTGACTCTAATTTACTGATCGAGTCGAGTGACGTGCTCTTATTTATTGTCGTTTTGTTATCCCTGTGATAAGAACTCCAAGATAAAAAAATAAAAAAAAATAGTTACTGTCCTTACTTCAATCAGTATCTAAATCATTAGCAACTACTATCTATATTCTCTCTTGTCCATGGTTTGCCTTCTCCAAATCATGAAATTGAAATAGTTACCATCCTTCTTACTGCAGCAGGCTTGCTCATTCCTAGATGTAAATGTACCCCAAAAGAATCAGTGATCGGAGTCTTTTTACATTTATTTATCAAGTCAAAGGGGGGAAAAAAGAAAAAGAAGAAGCAATGCCCACGTTCCAACTCCTTTTGGTACCCTATACAACCCTCATCATTGGTTGAAGAATCACCATAACTCATGCCAAAAGCCAACTAAGTCTTGTATTCCCACAAACAAATTCGGAATAGCACTGCTTAAAGAAGGGACATCCACATTGTATTATTACATTCCAACGCTACATTTACCACAAAACTGCAGTTGCTTTCCAATGAAAAGTGTACAAAGTCAAAAACTACTCCAAATAAAAGAAAAAAAAAAAGCTCAGCAACACCTTTTACAAACTCATTCACATGATAGGTCAGTCAGGAAACAAAAAAAATGTAACAGTTCCATCGTTATCATCCGGAGTGCCACATTCTCAGTCCCCTATACTAGAGCCCGTGCTTTCCAGATCGACAGACCCCATCCCTGTATCTTCTTCCTCTTCGCTGTCTTCATCGCCACTAACCTCCTCGTTTTGCCGACCCAGCTTGTACATCTGTTCTTGAAGCAGCTTGTCCTCCCGCTCACTCACCTAATAAAATGAATGGAGAGTCACTTCTATGCTGAGGAAGAGGAAAATCTTGCAAAGTTAACAAAAAAAAAATCTCTCAAACGATTCTGAGTTTCTTTTCTTTCCCTTTTTTTGTTTTTTTTGTTGTGCGTGTGTGCGCGGGGGGGGGGGGGGGGGGGGTTTGAAGCTTACAAATGATCCAAGGATCCTGGGAAAACTAATGTCATGGTTAAGTTTGAAACCACCAAAAAGAAAGAAAAAAAAGGACAACGTGCTCACTGTTCTCGGCGCCTCCTTTAAAGTAAGTTTTCCTTTATGACTTTCTATTTCTTCGGTACAAGCTGCAATTGCTTTTCTAAGAGTAGAAATCCCTTTTTCCTGTCCAATAAAATCAAACGTCATATTACTAACTGACAAAGCATAACACCATTAGATTATAGTGACATCTTTTGTTCCTTATGCTTTCTAACCACACGGAATGATTACTGATAAGCAAATAAGTACTTAAACAGGCTACAGTACAACGAGTTCAAGTAGCTTTGTTGATGTGCACAGTAATATCACACGCCTTAAATCTAGATGAACTTCAGTCTATCCGTCGGAAACATGAGAAGACCATATGCAGAAACTACGGAAGTGGAGGTAGATCATAGATAAAAGAAGAAAGTGAAATCAGAATGTGTACAGCTTAGTACCTCATCTCGACCAAAAGAGTCACTGGACTACTCATTCTAGTACAAGTTCAGTTCCTTTTTCTTTTATTGAGTATGAGTCCATAAAAGCTGACCCGCAAGGAGCCTAAACAGGAAACTGAGCTGGGAAACGAATATCTCCACAAAACATTTGAATTTACAGAATATCCTCAATGAGCAGTTAGCCTAAAACAATCTCATGACCTACAAGCAAAAAGTGTGCAATTGGAAGGCAATCTGATCACCTCTAAGAGATTAAGCCGGGAATAGGTAGCATACGCCTAATTTTCATAACTTGTTTAGCCTGGACGTATAAAAAACAGGATGAAGTTCGTATGCACCATTGACATAAAACAAAAGCTGTTCACGTAATAAGAGGAACAGGCCACGGCCCCCCACGATACAAAAATTACTTAAAAGTGTAGCACACAAATTCACTAGGGAAAGTGTGTCAATTATCATCTAAGTACATGAATTAGAATATGCAGTCACCTTGTCTAGTGTCTGAGTATTAAGAACATAAACTGGTGGAGCAACCAGTTTAATCTTCACAGGGCACTCCTTAGTGCCAACAGCTTCAGCTTTCCGCATAGCCTCCTGCAGACTCAACGTTTAAGACAAATTTTCAACAAACAGGTCAAACATTCCCTCCACAACATCATAGCTATACACACCCATCAAATGGTAAAGTAGATAAACAGAAAATAAATAGGGGTGAAAGGCCAAAGATAGACCTTGATATGAAGAACACCATCAAATTGAAAGCATTTCATCTCAATATCTGCTCTGATCTTCAATGGTTGAGGGGTCATTCGTCTTCTAATAATTTTCACTAAGGCATCTTTCACTTTCTCAGAAATAGCAGGAACCACTTTGGTCACCTACATAACATAAACTTGTTAAGTTGCAATCAGTTCTGACTTCTCACAACATAAAGGTGCATATTAAAGCTCATGTTCTAAGGAATAAGCAAGACAATAAATGACTTCCGCAGAGATCAATATAACACACAAAAGAAAAAGATGAAGGAAGACAAAGAAACGGCAAGTTGGTGGACCTTCTTATACAAGAATTACCTCTTGCCCACCAGGGCCAATTCCTTTGACTTCACGGGTGAGACCATTAAGGACAGAATCGGGATCATGGACAATTAGTTTGAATGCCTGCAGACAAAAGGGGAAATAAAACAAAAAGAAGTATTAGATCTGTCTAGCACATTGGAGGCGAAACAACTACTTCAGAAAGTCGAACACAATCTTACCTCGAAAGCATGACCATACTTCCTGTATAAAGGCCAGCCAACATGGATATACAGATCCTGTCATGGATAACTGTTTTAGAAGTAGCCCCTATGGAGAATACAAACCAATGCTACTATCAGTTAGAATTTTAGCTAAGCATGCTATAGCACTTATGGTGGGCAGAAGACACTTTATTCAAAACGACATCATGGGGATACGTCATATTAACAAAAGCTAGAACTGCCTACCACCTCAACCACTAGCCAAACTAACTTGATGCATTATAAAGAACAAAGGGAAAATGAAACAAGTCAGCAAATACATGCGGTTGAAGATCAGAGCACTCCATTTAGTCTCAAACCCCTAGAAGACGATAATTGTTCCTTATAAGCATCGGCAAAGACAAATGGACCAAGCAATGCCCTAAGCACGCGAAGTAAACTACAGGAACTTTAAACAAACAATCCCTTGGTAGACATTGAGTCAGAAAATCGTCATTTTTACAAAGAGGCTTTGTTTTGCATTATCCAATGACATTGATCTAAACACTTTCCAGTAACTGCAAGTGATGCCTCTCTAGGGGAATGGGGTGCAGTTTGACTGTTCTTGTTCGACTATGAACAGAAAGTATTTCTCTCCCAGTTTTCGTTATATGTAATAGCTCACCCACTTACCTCATTGCCTTAAATTCACTAACTTGGCTACAGGCAACCATAATAAGGTTTTCATGCAACACAACCATTTTGGATAGCTCTATAATCCACTCCATGTGATGTGCACAACCTCTCCAGCAACTCCATGATTCCTCCATCCTCCATACATTCCTCTCAAGCTTAACAACCACTTCCCCAACAATGCTTCCATTAACCACCTAAAGTTCTACAGGGGGACTACATTATTTCAAAAGGCACTGGTATTTGAACTTGTCTCATTCCACCTTATAACTATGCAAAATTTTATGCAGACCCTAGGCCGTTGACCAAAAAATCTATCAACAATGCAGACATAGCAATATGAAAGATTTGACAGCGTGCTTGCTCTCAATTTAGCTCGCCTCTCGCAGACGATTATGTTCTACTATAATAGTATCAAACTCGGAAAGCAGCAGGAGCAACTTAGCCGTGAGACTGGATAAGATTGGCTTCTCAAACAGGTACTTCATCTGATCCATTCTAGCCAACGACTTGATGGGGTAAGCTAACACATAGTGCCATGACCTTAGTGTTAGCCATACTAGTGACACTAATGTCTTCTCTAAAGCTGAATGGTTCATTTTCCCTTAGGTCAACCTTGTAGTAACATAGTAGATGGCTCTTTCTATTAGTGAATTCCCTAGATGTTGAGCTAACTTCGCTCTGGCTGCCGTATCGGTCACGATCAAGTAAAGCAACTGTGGATGCATTTCATTTCAGCCAGGAATCAATATTCATTAAAACCTTTTTCAAATTTTGACTAACTGATGACCAAATCTATAGACCCATTAAATAAATGAACATCTTCTGGCAGACCGATGTTATGATTCCCTCTTCCTCCCCCATTATTTTCAAGCTCACCAACAATAGCTTCGCAAAAAATCTAAGCTTGCAATGACTAGAGCCTAGCTCGCAGCTTACCATCTAGTAAGTAAACACTGCTACGATCCAATCCAAAAGGACGCACTTGGGCAATATATTTAGACTTTAGGCCACCTAGAGAGGAATAAAGAGAACATCAACAAGACATATAAAACCAAGTTCAATGACTTGAAGACATGCTCTTGTAAATGTTACTTTGCCTCTCATTGACGAACATTATTGTTTCTTTCTACCAACAGTCACCTCCATAATTTCAACAAAAACAGCCAAACCGCATTTGGCTTTAGAAAAAAACTACAGGGGCCACAATATGACTTAATATTTAAGGCAAAAGAATCAATACTACTCACTTCAAATACTCGGGACTCTTCTTCTCGTAAATTAGATATACAAGAGGGTCTGCATTAGTGCCCAGAACAATGTGATATCCTAAACATAGAAGAAGTATGACAATCGGTCCCTGAGATACACAAATCCCAAGGACACATCATGCCACCGACATACCAAAAACACTGGCTTACAGAAGCTCAATGTGTCCGTCACATGGGTAAGATCAAGCTCAGCCTCAGCTGGAATTGAAGGCCTGAGTTCCTTAGTTTACTAGTGAACCGGTCAACTAACTCATAGAACCCAATTCCACCCTGATCAAATATATCCTATGCTAACCTGTCCTCCATACCTGCTTTATATACGAACTAGACCACAATCAAGGCATAACTACCATTAGTGCATTCAGGTACTTGGACTGGACCTAGCCACCAATATCCACATGGCCCCCAGTTCAAGTACATGTCCACATGGTATTCGGGAGTGAGATCATGATGGTGATGGTTGTGTCTCACTAAAATAAAAATGGGGCCGTTCAGTGTGCGGTATATCAATTCAGTCTAGAAAATCCTTATAACTTGTTTTGTCAATTTTCCATTAAAAAATAGGCGCTATGAGATTCATTCAACCGAAACTCTCTCTTATACGCCTCCATACATCCTGTGGAACCAGCTGCGATATATTTTACTCATCAATAGCAAATACGTTTCTACAATCTTGTGCCTGTTCTCCATTAAGTACGCACTATAGCTTCAATCAGCAGATAGGGTAGGGTCATGACTGGAGGACACTTGCACTAAGCTGGTATTCCTAAATACATACATGCACATATATCACGTCATAAGCAATTAAATCCGCATATAAGTTCCCACCATGCAAATGATATAGGCGTTGGGTCCAACTTCGATGCAATTAGCTTTTAGAGCGACCAGTTAACTTAATGGTAACAATAAAGCAAAGTTCTACATGTCTAAGGGATACCCAATTGATCATTTCCAACAAAACAATAAGGGCAACCACTAGAAAGCACCTCGAGATCGACCCTCATCGTGTCCGCCACGTGCCGCATGATTGAGTGGACGAGCTTGCTCTTGTTCCACCTCTCCTCGCACACCAGAATATCCTGCTCGGACAGCCTCTTCTTGCTGAGGTCAATGTACCCCTTCTCCGGGTTGATCCGCAGGACCATGGCGGGCTCGATCCGGCCCACCTTGATCAGGCTGCCGACGCTCCTGATACGGCGCCGTGACAGGTCAGACAACAGGATTATGCCCTCGATGCCGTTGTACTCCAGGAGGGACACGTGGCTGCACACGTCCCCGATTTCTCGGACCTGGATCATCACCGGGGTGTCCACTTCCGGGTACCTGGCCTCGTACATGCGGCAGTCCAAGGTCGGGGCATTTGTTGCTGCCATGTTGACTATGTTGGGGGGTTTCAGATTGTTAGGATTTTGCCTGGCTTTTGGGATAAACAAGTTCCAATCGAAATGTGCTTCTTTTTAGTTTTTACTACGAATAGTTTTTACGGCCACGTTTGGTTACCATATTTGGGTGCATGCATTGGAAAATGGAAAGATAGTTACAACTTCGCGATCGATCGTTGAATATTTACTTTTTTTTTTTAGTAACTTCAAAAAATTATCGTAACAAGATTGTCATCAGTAGTATTTAAAAGAATAGTTTTAATTATATTCAACGATTAACAATTCTTATTACATAAAATTTGTAATTATTTTCTACCGTCTGAATAGCATTAAAAAATTTAACATTTTCAAACTCTATTATACATTTTTACGCTTTCATGTTCGGCTAACAAGTACATCAACGGTAATATTTTAACTTTTTAGCAATAATCAAGATGTAAAAAAGTATAATAGGATGGAAAAATTGACATACTCATGCTGCAAATTAGAAGTGTTTTCATACTTTTTTTTAATACAAATAACGTTCTGAAAATTCTGAATTCCAAAAATAGTATCCAAAAGATTAACACGCATTCTCATTTTTTTTCCAAACAAAATATATATACTTTCTCTGCCACGAAAAAATTGAGCATATTCCTTTTTTAGAATGTTCTAAAAAAATTAATCTCTTTCCAAATTAAATTTTTTATAAATCTTTGTCCATGTTTATCCTTTTTACACCTTTTTTATCCAATTTCTTTCTCCACATTTAGTCATCCACCAACCCATTTTATCTCTCCTGACCTACTCTCTCTCTCTCCCCCCCCCCCCTCCCCCTAGTAGACTCATAATAAAATATGACTCATATCCTAAATAAGCGTACAAGTCAAACATAATCTTTTATTTATAAAAACATGAAAATCGAAAACGTAAAAAAGGTAACGAAACAAGGAAGGAATTATTTCATATGCTTGTAACAATAAACATCAAGATCTTTTATACATTTAATCATGTTCGAGGAAGCCTTGAGCAAAGTCTTAATACCCAAACCGCCTTAGCCCATCCACCTATTCAGCTTCAGTCATAGATAGAGAACCAAACCTTTCACAACCCCAAGGAGGGGTGGAGTGGCAAAGCGTCTGGTCTTAAGGTATGACCTCAAGGTTTCGAGTTTGAATTCACGTACTGACGAGCCATATAAATTACAATTCTGACTAAATTCAAAAAAAAAAACCTACACAAAACCCTAAATCCCATAACGCACAAACCACTAATCAATATACAATGGCGACGAGTCTGGAGTGCCCTATGTACGAGGTCCGGTTCCCACAGGTGAGCATGGCTGCGATGATCCAGGTGAAGAGCATTGGCGAGATGTGGCCTACGCGTCCCTCCTCGAGTACAACACCATTGAGGGCATGATCCTGCTCTCGGAGCTCTCATGGCGTCGCATCAGGTGCATCAAAGGCCTCATCAAGGTGGGCCAGATCGAGCCAGTCATGGCTCAGCAACACCTTCTTACAAACTCATTCACATGATAGGTCAGGAAACAAAAAAAAATGTAACGAACAAACACACACACACAATTTTATCGGTATCATCCACGGTGCCGCATTCTCAGTCCCCTGTGAGAGCTCGTGCTTTCCAGATCAACGGACCCCATCCCTGTATCTTCTTCCTCTTTACTGTCCTCATCGCCACTAACCTCCTCGTTTTGCCGACCCAGCCTGTACATATGTTCTTGAAGCAGCTTATCCTCCCCTTCACTTACCTAATAAAATGCATGGAGAGTCTCACTTCTATGCTGAGGAAAGGGGAAATCTTGCAAGGTTAACAAAAAAAATCTCTAATACAGATCCCGAGTCTAAGGTGTTTCTCTCTTCCTTCTTCGTTTTTCGGTGGGGGACGCGGGGGAGAGGAGGATGTATTACTGAGAAGCTTACAAATGATTCAAGGATCCTGGGAAAAATATGGCATGGTTAGGTTCAAAATCACAAGAGAAAGGGACAATGTGCTCACAGTTCTCGGCGCCACCTTTACAGTAAGTTTTCCTAGATGACTTTCTATTGCTTCAGTGCAGGCTGCAATTGCTTCTCTAACAGTAGAGATCCCTTTTTCCTGTCCAATTAAATCAAAGACCATATTACTAACTGAGAAAACATAACACCACTGGATTACAGTGACATCCTTTGTTCCTTATTATTTCAGACCACAAAGAATGATTAATGATATGCAAATGAGTACTTGTAATTGGATACAACAAGTTCAAGCAGCAGCTTTGTTGATGTGCACAATAATATCACACGCCTTTGATCGAGATGAACTTCAGCCTATCCGTCAGAAACATGAGAAGATCATATGCAGAAACTACAGAACTGGTGGTAGATCATAGATAAAAGAAGAAAGTTAAATCAGGATGTATACAGCTTAGTACGTCATTTCAACCAAAGGAGTTAGAGAGTTACCGGACTAGTCATTCTAGTGCGAGTTCAGTTCCATTTTCTTTTATGAAGTACGAATCTATAAAAGCTGACTCACAATGAGCCTAAACAGGAAACTATGCTGGGAAACGAAGACCCTCCACAATATATTTGAATTTACTGAGCATCCGAATGAGCAGTTAGCCTAAAACAATTTCATGACCTAAAAGCAAAGAGTGTGCATTTGGAAGGCAATCTGATCACCTCTAAGAGATTAAGCCGGGAATAGGTAGCATATGCCTAATTCTTCATAGGTTACTTACTTAGCCTCAACATATAAAAACAGGATGAATTTCGCATTCACCATTGACATAAGAAGAAAGCTGTTCACGTAATAAGATGAAGCTTTGCAAGGCACCCCCACGGGCTCCATGATACAAATAATTAAGTGTAGCACACAATTTAATAGGAAAAGGTGTCTCAACTCTGATCCAAGTTTTCGTATTAGAATATGCAGTTACCTACTTACCTTGTCCAGAGTCTGACTATTAAGAACGTACACCGGTGGAGCAACCACTTTAATCTTCACAGGGCACTCATTAGTGCCAACAGCTTCAGCTTTCCGCAAGGCCTCCTGCAGACTCAAAGTTTACGACAAATTTTCCAACGAACAGGTCAAAACTAACAAAATTCCTTCCACAACATTGTAGCTATTCACCCTATTAAACATGGTAAAGTAGATACCAGAAAAACATATAGGAGTGAAGGAAGGCCAAAGATAGACCTTGATATGAAGAACGCCATCAAGTTGAAAGCATTTCATTTCAATATCTGCCCTGATCTTCAGTGGTTGAGGAGTCAATCGTTTTCTAATGATTTTTACTAAGGCATCTTTAACTTCCTCGGAAATAACAGGAACCACTTCGGTCACCTACATAACATAAACTTGTCAAGTTGAAATTATTACTAACTTCTCGTGACATAAAGCTCCACACTAAATCTGATTTCCTAAGGAAGAAGGAAAACAATAAATTGACTTCCGCAAGGAGGAAGAAAAAGAAACGGAAAGTTGGTGGACCTTCTTATACAAGAACTACCTTTTTCCCATCAGGGCCAATTCTTTTGACTTTACGGGTGAGAGCATTAAGGACAGAATCGGGATCATGGGCAATTAGTTTAAATGCCTGCAGCCAAAAAGGGAAAACCAAAAAAAAAAAAAGTATTAGATCTCCTTAGCACATTGGAGGTGAAAACAACTGCTTCAGAAAGTGGAGCACAATCTTACCTCAAAAGCATGACCATACTTCCGGTATAAAGGCCAGCCAACTTTAATATACAGAACCTGTCATGAATAACCGTTTTAGAGCAGCCCCTATGGAGAATATAGACCAACAAATCAATGCTGCTATTAGTTAGAATTTTGGCTAAGCATGCTATATCAGTAATGGTGGGCAGAAGACACTTTATTCAAATCGACTAAAACGGCCAGTTAGATACCATAACATTATGGAGATACCTCATATTAACAAAAGCTAGAACCTGCCTACCATCTCAGACACCAAAAAGAACAAAGGGAAAATGAAAGAAGTCGGTGGTGAATACACGCGATTGAAGATGATAGCAGCCCATTTAGCTTAAACCACTAGAAGATCTATGTTTGTTCTTTGTAGGTATAAGCAAAGCCAAATGGAGCGAGGAATGCCCTAAACAAGATAACTAAACTAAAAGAACTCCAAACAAACAAACCCCAAAGGAGGAATTTGGTAGGCATTAACTCAGAATCTTCATTTCAGAAAGAGGCTTTATTTTACATCATCCAAGAATGACTCTAACCACTTCCAGTAACTGCAAGTGACGCCTCTCTAAGGGAATGGGTGCAGTTTGACTCTTCTTGTTCAACTGTGAACAGAAAGTATTTTTCTCTCGCAGTCTTTTCGTTATATGTAGTAGCTCGCCCACTTATCTCATTGCCTTAAATTCACTAACTTCGCTACAGCCTACAGGCAACCATAATAAGGTTTTCATGCATCACAACCTTTTCAAGTACCTCCCTGATCCACTACATACAATGTGTAAAAGCTCTCCAGCAACACCATGATTCCACCACCCCCCATTCAATCCTTTCAAGCTCAACAACCACTTCCCCAACAATGCTTCCATTAACCACCTAGAGTTCTCCAGGGGTACTACATTGTTTCAAAAGGCATGGTATTTGAACTTGTCTACATCCACCCGAAAAGTATGCAATACCTTATGCAGACCCTAGGCAGTTGACAGAAAAACTTATCAACTATGCAGACATAGCAATATGAAAGACGTGAGAATGTGCTTGCTCTGAATTTTAGCTCGCCTCCCGCAGACGATTATTGTTTACTATAATAGCAACTCTTAAATGCAAACCACACTAAGCTCTAGGGAAAAGCAACCAGCGCCCTGATAGGAGGAAAAAACTATATTATTCATATGCATTTTATTTCAGCCACTAAACCAATATTCATTAAAATCTTTTTTGAATTTCGACTGCCTGAGAACCGAACCTGTAGACCCATTAAAAGAACTGAATATTTTCTGGCAGACTAATGTTATGCTTCGTGCTTCCTCCCCCGTTCTGTTCATGCTCAGCTACGACCAACAATTGGTTGGGCAACAACCTAAGCTTGCAATGACTAGAGCCTATCTCGCAGCTTACCAGCTCGTAAATAAACATTGCTACAATCCCACTCCAAACGGACGCACTTAGACAGTATATTAGACTTTAGGCCAAAAAACATCAAAAAACCAAGCTCGATGACTAGAAGACATGATTTTGGTCAATGTTACTTTGCCTCTTATTGACAAATTTCTTTCTACCTACGAGTCTCCTCTATAATTGCAATAAAAACAGCCAAACCCATTTGGCTATAAAGCAAAACTACAGGGGCCACAATATGACTACATATTTGCGGCAACATGATCACTACTATTCACTTCAAAAATGTAGGGGTTCTTCTTCTCTTAAATTGGATATGTAAGAGGGTCTGCATTACTGCCCAGAACAAATTGATATCCTAAACATACAAGAAGTGTGACAATCGGCCCCCAGAGATACACAAATCCCTTGGACACATCATGCCACCTATTTACCAACAATCACTGGCTAACAGAAGCTCAATGTGTCCATCACATTGGTAAGATGAAGCTCGGCCTCAGCTGGAATTGAAGACCTGAGGACTTCCTTAGTTTACTAGTGAACCGGTCACTAACCGAGCCTTACCCTCATAGAACCCAATCACACCCGATCAAATATATCCTATACTAATTCTTCCCTCCGTACCTGCTTTATATACGAACGAGCCACGATCAAGGCACAACTACCCATTAGTGCATGCAGGTACTTGGACTGGACTTAGCCGCCAATGTCCACATGGCGCCCAAGCCAAGTACATTGTCTTCGGCAGTGAGATCATGATGGTGGTGGTTGTGTCTCACTGCTAGAAGAAAATGGTGGCGTTCACCATTTCAATCTAGAAAATCCTTTTAACTTGTTTGGTCAATTTTCCATCAAAGAATATAGGCGCTATGAGAATCTGCTGAAACAGAATTGCGACACGTAAGATTCAAGAGCTCTTGTTTTAATGCCACATCAGATTTCTGGAACTCTTCTCTAGATACCAAATAGGATCCAACTTTCATAGTGAGACACTCCTCTTATTCCAGAACTCTTCCCAACCATTGTTAGAGTCTTTCTCTTGTGCCATATCAGCAAAATCTTTCACCCTAAGAGTCTCCCTGCTGGATTGGACTCTTCACTTAACAAGTAGGCATATATTGTGAAACTAATTTCTATCATTAAGTGTCCTATTCAATTACAATAACAAACACATCTTCTATACTTTGTCGCCAACACTTCAGTCTCGGACACAAGCGCATAGGTTTCTTCTCTTCTTGGTCGCCAATTCTCTTTTTATGCCAATTCAGACGGATAGAAATTAAAATTAGTTACAGGAACGTGAGAAGTGGTCTGCCGATTGTGGTCTGCCAATTATGGGTATCAGTACCCTTTTTCTTTCTTTACCTATGTAATCCATTGGCTTAATTTTGTCAACTTAATCATCTGTTTCTTTCTTTGACAAACGATGCTTTGGCTTTTCAAAATTGCAAGTATGTTATGAGGTTTTGCCTTTTCACTAGAGTACAATTGTTTGAGAAAAATCATTGTGACACCTAATTGTACCCTTTTCATTATTACTCTATTTATTTTTGCCTTTTATGTGGGGTAAATATTGGATGTGAATCTAATTCCATTATTCAGTGGTTCTCTTTTTTCATGGCTTAAGTTTCTTTTATGTAGGGTAAATATCGTAGCAACCATCGAGTATGCTATATATATTACATGGAGAATGGACAAGGAGCATAATCAAGAATGGAACATGCACAGCTTGATTAAGGTATGAATTGCAGTAGGGTTATTGTAATTCTAATAGGCTATATGTCCTTCGTTTTCTATGATCTGTGTTGTAATACCATATATGGTGCCTTTAGGTACTCATGGTTGGTGCCAATATTTGGCGTTATATGGAGATGCCATGCTACCTAGACTAGATTAAAAAGCACAACGAAGGGAACATTCAGGTAAATCAGTTGATGTTATTCATGGTTCCGCCCAAAGTTGGTGGAAGTTGCATACACTAACATCTACCAGTTTGTAGCAACCATCGACTAAACTGCAAAGGGTTGCATACTGTCACATGCATATGGGGAGCATAATCAAGAATGGAACATGCGTACAGCTTGATTAAGGTATAAATTGCAGTAGGGTTATTGTAATTCTAATAGGCTATATTTTCTTTGTTTTCTACAATTTGAGTTGAAATACCATATATGATGAACAACATAGGCTGCCAGATCAGATTTGCCTAATTATCGATTGCCAATAATATGTTTTCTTTTTCCTTTTGAATGGTTTCCAGGTTTCTTTACTGTGTCTGTTGCTGTGGGGATGTTGTTGCCCTTGAATTTTGGTTATACTGGCTCTAAGCATAAACAAAATGCTTACAAGGCTTTAGAAGAAGGACAAAGGCGATAAATAATTAGATACCGGGTAAAAGGGGAGACAAAATCTACATATATATTTCCTTTAGATACATAGCAGAGTTCAAATAATCTATAATTCTCAATTATGATGTCTTTACACTTTTTTTTTGTCAATTATATACTATCCTTCGGGGACAAATGTGCACATTTTATCATTAGTTATTTGTGTAAATGTATACTTTTATTATTCACACCTTTGTTGACAAAGTTTAGAGAAATGCTATGGATCTATCAATATACATGTAACTTTATATGTTTTTCTGACATGAAGTTGAATTCATTCATCCATTTATTAGTATATGGAATGTAATACACCAAGAAACATGATACTTTTTAAATTCACATAAGAGATGGGATTGAGCTACTACACAAAAGAAAAATAATATTTTTACACTTTATGTATATGAGGTTCAGTAAAATTCACAGTCTTCTTAAAATATATTGGTTTGCAGAAGATTTAGCTGCTGTTTATTTGTATTAATCTTTGTCACTAATGATCAAACTCTATCACAATACGTATCTTTAAACAGTTGGTGGCTAGGCCGTAGGTTTGACGTTGTGGTTTGACGCCTCATGGAGAGTAAGACAAATGTAATGGTTTTTTCAGTTCCTATACTTTCTAATTATAATCACCGCATAGAAGATTTTCATTGGTTCTGAATTTGCTCACAATTATATCACCCAAGGTTAAATATTTTGCTTATAATATATTAGCATATAAAAGAGTTCCAAGGTGCTACAATATTTGGCTGGATTAGAAAATATGAAAAGTACTTTTTTATGAGAAAAGTATTACTCCATTTCTATAGAAATAGCATAACTTCAATCGCGATAGGAATAGACATGGATCTTTACTATGAATGATATAAAGGACTAGAATATCAACAAAAGTTGATATATGATTGACATGAAAATCAAATTGCATCTCAACCGGACTAAATTACATCTCAACCTGTGCATTTGCACGGGTCAATTAGCTAGTACTATATATAAAGGAAACCTCCTTAGTGTTACCAACTACCTATCTAGAAAGGTGACAAGTGACATTCCAAGAAATTTTAAAAAAAATTACACAAAATACAAATCTTAAATGGTAAATAACTATCTATAAAGATATGTTTGCTTTCATAATTTGAATTTAATTAAGAAAACGTAGTTAAAATAAATTATAAAGCCCAAACTTGATATAACAAAAATATCATATTGCTAACTTTATCTTTGCACATGTTTGGTTTAACAATTCTAAATTCATTAAAAAAAACCTGTAGTTACAATTAAATCTAAGTTTGATATGATGATAATATATTACTAACTTATTTTGCCACATGCATGACTAACTTAGTTTTCTGTAATTTATGATTCATTTTATTGAATATGACAATAAGCACTTATACGTGATGCTTGATTTCTTTTTTTTTTTTTTAACAAAGTTGATATAATCAACTTTGTTTTTGCACAGGCGACGCGCGTGTGCCACACGGTGACTCGTTCAAATGAAACTATTTCTCTTATACACCTCCATAAATCCTATAGGAGCGGTTGCAACATATTTTAGTCATCGATAGCAAATATGTTTCTATAACCTTGTGCGTGTTTCTACATTCGTACGCACTAAAGCTTCACTTAGCAGATAGGGTCATAACTGGAGGGCACACTTACACCACGCTGGTATTCCTAAATACATAGATGCGTGTATAATTCACATATAAGTTCCAACAATGCAATGATATATGCATTTGGTCCCACTCCGATGCAATAAGCTTTCAGAGCAATCGGTGACTTAACATTAACAATAAAGCAAAATTCTACATTTCTAAGAGATACCCAATTGACCATTTCTAGCAAAATAACAAGGGCAAGCACTAAAAAGCACCTGGAGATCGGCCCTCATCGTCACAGCCACTTGGCGCATGATCGAGTGAACAAGCTTGCTCTTGTTCCACCTCTCCTCGCACACCATAATATCCTGCTCGGACAGCCTCTTCTTGCTGAGGTCAATGTACCCCTTCCATCGGTTGACACGCAGGACCACGGCGGGCTCGATCCGGCCCACCTTCAAAAGGCTGCCAACGCTCCTGATTAGGCTCCGTGGGAGTTCAGATAGCAGGATCTTGCCCTCGATGCCGTTGTACTCTAGGAGGGACACCCGACTGTAGAAATACCCGATTTCTCGGACCTGGATCATCACCGTGGTGTCCACTTTCGGGTACCTGCCCTCGTACATGCGGCAGTCCAAGGTTATATCCGTTGTCGTTGCCATTTTGATTATGTTGGGGGTCCGTTGGCAATCAAAAATAAATTGTCCAATAACAAATGAATTTTAATAATCTAAAAAATAAACACTCAATATATTATTTGCTAACACACAAATACAATCTCTTACTCACAGCTCGCAGGAGGTTTTTTGTTCAAACTCACACACAACAAAAACTTGGGACCAAGTCCCTTTATATAGGAAATGAAGAGGCGGTGAAAGCTCTCCATGTTCCCGGCTGATACATTGTTGGCATTCTTCTCAACGAAGAATGTGATATCTTCACATAGAAGAAACAAATGAGTAAAGGGTTTTTTTTTTAAAAAAAATTTAAAGATGGTATATATATGGAGGGAACGGTCTATCTATGGATACAGGAGAAAGCGGAGCTAACCTACAGTTGTTGACTCAGGGGCCGTTTGACGGAGTTTTTTTTTGCTCTTTTTTTTTCAGTTTTAAAAATTGGGAAAAAAATGGGGTGTTTGGTAACTCTTTTTTTCCAATTTAAAAACTCACTTTTTAAATTGTAGAGTAAAAAAAAGAGGAGAAAGCTCTTTTTTTTTCACTTAAAATTTTTTTTTTGAGACCTCCACCACAACGCACCCACCGCCGGCAGCCACCACCCACCGCTGCCCGGCAGCCACCACCGCTGGCCGAAGGCCACCTCCGGCCACCACCGCTGCCAGACAGCAACCACCGACAGCCACCTCCGGCCGGCGGCAACCACCACCGGGCGGCCACCTTCGGCAGCCACCACCACAGCCACCTCTGACCGCTGGCAGCCACCACCGGGCAGCAGTGGGCGGTGGCCACCACCGTTGGCCAGAGGCCACTCCGGCCACCACCACCGGCAGCAACCTCCGGCAGCCACCGCCCATCGCAGCCAGACAGCAACCACTGACAACCACCTCCGGCCGCCGGCAACCACCACCGGGCGGCCACCTCCGGCCACCACCGCAGGCAGCGACTGCCGCGACAACCGCTGGCCACCACCACCGTCGACCACCGCTACGCCCCACCACTGCCACCGCAAACCACCACAAAAAAAAAGTCAAAATAAAAAAGGTTACCAAACACCAAAAAAAAAAGAGTTATCAAACACCCACTTCTTTTGTAAAAAAAAATAAAATTAAGCTGCTCTTTAAAAACTGACCACTGAAAAAAAAAACTGTGTCAAACAGACCCTCAGTCAACAATACAAAAACAAGTTTAATTTCCTAACAGGGTTTGAGATTGCTAGGGTTTAGCACAACATGGGAGGATTCTGCCTGGTTCTTGCGATAAACAAATTCCCACTGAAAAGGGTACACCATGTTTGGTTACCTGCTCCTTGACTATGGTTACACACCTTTAATTACTTATAATTAATCATGCTAAACAAATGTTATTAAAAACTCTCAAGTCATCGAGAGTGTTAATAAAAATACCACTAATTAATTTATCGACTAAAATTTGTCATTGAGAGTGTTAATATAAGAGCTTGTAGTATGATTTTACAGTTAGGATAGCAAAAAAAGCTACCCTTTTCAAATTGTATTTCATTTTTTCACTTTCATGTGCCGTTATAAAGTACGTTAGCGATCACACGTTAACTTTTTGACAACAATTAAGATGTAAAAAAGTATAATATAGTGTAAAAATAGACATTCTCATGTTGCAAATTAGAGGTGTTTCCGTATTCTTTTAGACAAATAATATTTTGTTAAATATCACGCAATCCTACAGTTTTAGAAAAGTATTGAGAAGATTAACACGCGTTCTCATTTTTCTTTCTCTAAAACAAAAATCATTTGTTTTTATATTCACAAACATGAAAAACAAAAATGCAAAAAACAATGTAACGAAACAATGATCGAGTGTTAGAATTACAAATGCTACAAAAAGATTTGAGGAAACAGTACAAATGGTCCTTAAATTTTGAATTATTTGAGGGGTTAGCCCTTGTAATTTCAAATTCGTACAAGTAGTCCCTAAACTATTCAACTATAACCCATGAAGTCCCTTTTCACACGTCCATCTATTTTTGCCCATTAGTGTGCTCCACGGTAGGGAATTTTCGTCTTTTCTCCTTGCATTTCAACATCCACCACCATCCAAACTGTGGTTACAGTAAACCATCACCCAAATCAATGGAGACGCCAACCACCACCATTCAAATTATTGTTGCTGCAAAATTGGGTAGATTTGTGAAGAATTTGCTTTCAATCGGTCTTCATAGATTATGAGAAGGGGTGATAGGAAACAAAGCTCAATCACATTTGGCGGTTGACAAGAATCTGCATGATAGGTGGCGATGGTGGCCAGTGGCGATAACGACAGCGATGGTAAGTCTTGAGGCAGTTTGTGTCTTAAGATGGTCGTACGTGGTAGTTGCTGAGTCACCAAAACACTGACTTCGGGCAAGATGAGATGTTACTTTCAGATGTGGTGGTGGTGGTGGTGGTGGTGGTGGACACAAGCGTATGCGAAGGAGGTGGACGACGACAGTAAGTAGTGGTTAGAAGGGTGGTAGCAGCCGAAGTTGCTCTTGATATTTAAGAAATGTCAGGGTTCAAAGACAATAAGAGGGATTGTGTGTTCAATTAGTGGTCAGCAGTGACAGAACCAAGATCTCATTTCAGGAAGTGCAAAAAAATTATAGAAATACTAATTTTTTATAAATAAAATAATACACAAAAATTCGAGCCCTACTCTCGTGATCATGGCTTACTAGACATTTCTAAGTACTAACTTTCCACTTTGTGTACTATAATTCGAGCCTTTTTAAATAACTGAGAGACCCTATTACGGTTCAAACCTGCTTTTCTTATGGTCAAGCATTCAATTTTAGATTAAAAATGATAGTTGATTGCATTTTGCCCCTCCAAATTTGAATGCTTGACCATAAGATTGAAAATGATAGTTGTTTTCACCTTATAAAAAAGTAGAATATACAATATTTGTCTCTCTTGGATTCATGCATGTTCTCTTGCAAAAGTTGAACAACCAGTAGCACTCTTAACAATGCATCTGGAAATGAAGAGATCACATAAAAACTTCTAAACCATTTTTTTTTTCTATATTATGTGGGATTCCACCTGATATTCCTTTAAAATTCAATTGCAAGCAAAACTCAACTACATGACCTACCAAGCCTCTGTGCATCACACTCCCTCTCTAGTGTAAGAATTTTCTTGCCCTTGGGTAGATCAAAAGCTACAACAGTTGCACATACACCAGCGGAACCACGTTTTGACGAGGGGGTGCTAATGTACCCTCTGAACTTAAAAAAAAAAAAATTCGTTTCACCTTCTTTGTTTCTCTGACCGACTCTCTCTCTAATCTCCATCGTCTCTCTTTCTGCCCTACTCTCTCAAACTCTCACCCAAACACCCACTCATCGAGGAGCGACGGTTGGACGGCAACATAGCCAGGGGCCCTCTCTGTGACCTCAGATCAGGCTCTCTCTCTCTCCTTCAAATCATGACAGCCGAGAGATTAGAGAGAAGACCGACCTTCTTGTTCCAGATCTGAGTCATCTGACTCCACCGACATCCCTCTGTCGACAACGACGACGATACACTTCACATGATTAGATTCTAGTAGGCATGCTACTGATTTCATTTTCTATTGTTCAATTGTTATAGATTTAGGGTTACTTTAATGTAATTACATGCACTTGTTTTTGAAAACATTTGAAAGATACCATCTGTTCAATTGTCTTGATTGAGGGTGTGTTCAACAATATATTGTAGTGGGTGGTAGTTTGAGACATAGCACAAAAGATTGCAAAGAGGACGTCATAAGAAGGCGAGACGACTATATTGAGCCCTGCACTCGGAGGAATCATAGCGGAGTGGGTGGTAGTTTCAGAATTAGCCACTATAGATTGCTAAGATGACGTTAGAGGTGAAACAACTGTGCTGAGCCCTGAGATATTCACAGATGCACTCGAAGGAATCATGGTAGGGAGATGAACGCAGTTCCCACTCTAGTGGACAGGTGCTTGGGAGGAAATCGAAAAAGGTCCACCAGCATGGACTTCAGCAGCTTGTGTCGTCGATGGTACTGGAAAAAAAAAAAAAACAAGAACTTTTGTGCCATCTCACTTAATGCCCAAACTTCATAGTAGGCATAACTGTAGGGAGCCCCATAAAAGTATTATCTCTAATAGAAATTAAAGTAACAAGAATTGCAAAGTGTCAATCTTGAGAAAGTAGTGATAAAAACAATAATAGCTTCAATAGGAGTCATTGACCTGAAAATGAGATATCACGAGAATGTGGCAGTTGTGCGCTGTGATTGAAGTTGATGTAATACTTTTGTTTCATGAAAATACGTTGATCTTTCCATTGATTTTTTATGTGGTAATCTATTCTTGTAATTTTCTGTTGTGATGGTAAAGTTTTTTTTTTCCTGCCATGATTGGCGATGTCAATCTATACATGAATGACTTGGATGATTCTCATACGACATATATTGAAATAATGATAGTTAAATTCAAAAGGTATTGCCATATTCCTCTAATACTGAATCTTAGACGTTATCACCATGCCCTTTTCCCTTCTTGTTTTTGTGTCAGAAAGTTCATATAGGTTATGGAAAATTTCGTACTTCTCTTTGCTATCTCTAGTATATTTCAAGAATAGTACTTGTGTTTTGTAATTGCTATCTCTGGTATCTTTCAAGACCTCTTGGATCCCTCTTATTATTGTGTATTTTTTTGTGTATTATTTTAATTTATTTATAAAAAATTGAGTGAATTTGATATAATTTTTGCACCCCCTAAAGTAAAATTCTGGTTCTGCCACTGTGCACGTAAGCACAAAAATCTCATCCAAGTACTTGAGCCTTGCGAGGATTGTACATGAATATCGTCATACAGTGCAGCCAATACATGACGTTAAGTCCAGATAGCTTATCCACATAGTTATAACTAATTGATCATCCAAGTACTTGATTGGAGGGGCAGAGTGCAATCAACTATCATACTATACCGGATGAAGTGTAGATTTTCAAACTCGATGCTGGTGAGAGCGAAAGCTGTGATTACTGAGCAAAGAATGTACCAACAGACATCCAACCTCCTTACAAAAATGATTCATCCAATAACTGGCAACTCCACTTTTCGTCCAGTTGAGGGCATATGCAACCATCATGCACACATCATTTGGTTAAAGGTTCTTCCAAAGGCTACATTTATAGTCCATTAAACTTGAAAGTCGACTAAGCTTTTCTGAATTGTCAATAAAACATCCCAATCAACATAAACTCAGGGAATCAAATTCATCAATATATGAAAATCACATTAGGAAAGCAATTGAAAAGCAAATCATTAATCTGAAATATATATACCTAAATCTAAAAATGATGAAGGCAGTTGACTAATTGACCGGTCATGGGTCACCGGTCGTCGACGCGTCGTCATCGGTAGAGTATTGTTGGCCTATAGAGTCCTCGCCTCATCATCACCATTCGTCGGTCACTGCTTCTTCGTCGGTTGACTGTTGTTCCAAATCTAAAGAAGACCACCTCGTCGCCTCCACTCGGCTAGTTGGCTGTCTTGTTGGTTCCAGATTTGAGCTGAGCTCTCCAGAAATAGTTGACTCGAGGAGCCCATATTGTGTCTGCGTGTCACCGTATCCCGTCGTCAGTGAATGGGTATCTACGGTCTACCTCTCTGGGAATGGGTGAGTCTCTAAGAGAGTTAGTTGGCGTAGGGCAAGTCGCAGAGAGAGAGAGAGAGAGATAGTCACAGACCAGGTGAAATAAATAAATAAATTCTTTAGAGTTGATATGGTACATTAGTGCCCCCCTCCCCCCCCCCCCCCCGGTTGCAAACGTAGCTCCCCCTGGTGGTCAGCAATGGTTGAAGAGCGATAACAACAATGAGGCTGGTGGAAAGGTGACAGCGACTGTGATGATAAAGAAGAAAGATTTAGGATTTAGATGATACTAATGTCAAATGATGGGATAACTCTTAATAGAAAAACATCGTAAGCTTTGTAAGGGAGACATCTTTGTCCGGAGTCTGAAACGTGAGGGGGAAAAACAAAAAAGCCCTTGCCGTGTGGCACACTAACAGCTGAAATAAGATGGATGTGTGAAAAATGACTAATTGAGCTAAACTTATAAACTACAAGGACTATTTGTACGAATCCATTACATGACAAAAACCCCCAAATGACTCAAATTCAGGGACTATTTGTGTTTTTTTTTTCAAAAGATTTCGTACGATTTTGACAGCAAACACCGAGATGTTTTATGCGTTTAGTAGAAGACTTTTCACCCCTTCAAGTTTCAAGCCTTAGGTTACTCTGGGCCCAATAAAGAACCCAAACATCTAAGAGCAACCCACCCCTCAGCTTTATTTTGGACTTCACAGGCTTGGGCCTGGGCTTGGGCAAGGCCTTAATACCCAAACCGCCTTAGCCCATCCACAAATTTAGCGTCAGCCATAGCTAGACAAACAAACCCTTCACAAAACCCTAAATCCTGTAACTCAAACCCTAATCGATCGACAATGGCGACGAGTCTGGAGTGCCGCATGTACGAGGCCCGGTTCCCGCAGGTGGACATGGCGGTGATGATACAGGTGAAGAGCATCGGAGAGATGTGCGCCTACGTGTCCCTCCTCGAGTACAACAACATCGAGGGCATGATCCTGCTCTCGGAGCTCTCGCGGCGCCGCATCAGGAGCATCAACAGCCTGATCAAGGTGGGCCGGATCGAGCCGGTCATGGTGCTCCACGTGGACGAGGAGAAGGGCTACGTCAACCTCAGCAAGAGGAGGGTCTCCGAGGAGGACATTCAGGTGTGCGAGGACAGGTTCAACAAGAGCAAGCTCGTCCACTCCATCATGCGACACGTGGCCGAGACTATGCACCTCGATCTTGAGGTCCCTTTTTTCATTCAGTTTGAATGCTGACTGCTTGTGAATGCGTATTTATAGGGCCATATGGGTATTTATGATTACGAGAAACCCTGAATTGTGAAGGGTTTGTAGAATAATACAAAAAAGGTAGCCAATATCGATTTTAATTTGGAATTTAGGATTTAAAACGAATTGGATCCGAGGCTATGTATTTGCTTAAACACTAAAATTTGATTGAATATTTCTTTCTTTATATCAGAATTTGGGATTGATGTGAAATTGATTATTTGTTCATGTGGGTATTTATAATTATGAGAAACCCAAAATTATGGAAGTGGTTGCAGAGAAAAATAATAAAGAGTAGCCAACGTGGATAATAGTTGGGAATTTAGGGATACATATATATATATATATATATATATATATATATATATATATATATATATATATATTATTTAAATCCTGAAGTTTGCCCCTAAATTTGGATTTTAAGATAGGATTTGAGATCATGGGTAGCCTAAATTGTGAAGATTTTTGTGGAGTAATATATCAAAGAGTGGCCAATGTGGTTAACGTGGGAGATGTTATTAAGTTCTTTCTAAATCCTGGGTTTTGCCACTAATTTAAGCCTAAACCCTAACTCTTGAAGAGTTTGTCTAGTAATAACAGCTGGCTTGTTCACTATAGCGTGCGCTACATGGCTGAGAATGTGCACTCGATCTTGAGGGTCCTTTTTTTTTTGGTTTTTTGATTATGACATACAATTGGATTGATGTGACATGGTTATTATAGGTAGACCTGTCAAACGGGTCCACCCGTCGGGTACGGGTAAAACGGGTACAAATTAAAATTTCCTGATTTTCCTTGGGCAGTCCTTTCTTATTCCCGTAGCCCACCTGGACGGTTCGGGTATTACCTTCGGTACAGTGGTTGATTTTGGATTTTTTTTTCTTTTTCCTTCTTTTTTGTTTCTATCACACTGCAATTATCGCTTTCATGAATCGTACGCAACACAATCACCTCAAATCCTACCCTGTAAGCACATATATCTTAACAATCCTAGAAAATCACCTCAAAATTAGTACCTAAGTTTCTCTAAAATACGAAAATTCATGCAGAAAATTGAGTAAACAAATGAACGAGTTAACAAAAATAACAGAAGGTAGATCTGGTTGATGTCATAGTGAGATCAACTTTGAGAAGGTAAATTAAGCTAGATCTGGTCAAGTAAAAGATCAAGCCTTCAAACAGTGTCGACGTTGCTTTTCCTGTCGGTGATGGTGGAAGTGATTCCAAGGTTTGGCAGTGACGGTGGAAGTGAAAGGTGGTGTTGCTATGACGGAGTGACGATGACAGTGGCGGCGAAGCTGCAACTGAGCTGTGAGTGATGTGCGTGACAAGGATGACGGCTCCGTGGAATGGATTTGATGTGGAGTAATGACTTTGGGTACAAGTAAAGTTTCAATGGGTCTCTGATTTTGGTGTCCTTGTACCCAAGTTTTGTAAGTGGGTCGGGTAAACCTGCGGGTATGGGCCCTTTTTTGCCAGGTCTAATTATAAGTTCATGTGGGTATCGATAATTACGAGAAACCCTGAATGATACTTTCTAGATTGTGAAGAGGCTGTAGAGTAGCCAATGTGGATATTAATTGATTCCCAATTGGATAGTATTTAAACTCTGGGGTCGACCAATTGAGCCCTAACTGCTAATAGAGCTTGAAATCATGCAACATGAGACTATGCAGATTGATTTTGAGGTTTTTTTTTTATATAACAAAGTTTCCGATTGATGTGAAATGCGAGTATAACTTTCATGTTACTCGAGATTATCAAGTAACATGACAAGGAGTAGTTAATGTGGATAAGATTGGGGATTTTGTATTGAGTACCATGCAAATCCTGGAGTTAGGTGCTATATTTCGCTTATACCCTAGATTTTGAAGAGATTGTTGAGTAATAACAGCAAGCTTGTTCACTCCATCATGCGGCGAGTGGCCAAGAGTATGCAGCTCAATCTTAAATTTTAATTTGTATTTTTGATTGATGTGAAATAGTGAATGGGTTCATGTGGATATCTGTAATTACAAGAAACCCTAGTTTGCGGAGATATTTAGCAGAATATAACAAAGTTAGGCAATGTGAATTTTAACTGGGAAATTAGGATTAAATTCCATTTGAATCCTGGAGTTTGCTGTTATATTTCACTTAGACCCTAAATTTTTTTGAAGAGATTGTAGAATAACAAGAGCAAGCTTATTCACTCCATAATGATCTTCGTGGTCGAAACTATGTAGCTCGATCTAGAGGTATTTTTTTAGTTTTTACTGTTTAAGCTATATATCAATTTTGGTTGATGTGAATTTAATTATAAGAAACGTTAAAAGTTGTAGTGTAACATAGTCTGGCCAATGTGGATAGCGAGTGGGACTTTAGGCGTAAATACCATTCGGATCCTTGGGTTTGGCCATCCATTTGAACCCCGTACTTCTTCTTACTAACTAATTTAACCGTTGACTTTTCATAGTAATCGTGAAACGAGTCGGTTTTCAATAGAGAACAATGTGTGTAGACAAGCAAAGGGCATATAAGGTAGCCTTTGTCGAACTTTGGACTATGGTTCCACGATAGGGGTCAAGTGCTAAGATAAAGAAAGTGCAGGGTGTAAATGGTCAGTAATAAACTATAGGGTTTAAGTGGAATATGGAGGTTAACTCCAGGGTTAAAGTGATACTTGATCCAGAAAGTTATGATTATTGTACTTCATTTTGCAGCTCAAAGAAAATTACTTAGATTAATGGCTGCTGCCTTGAATTTGCTAATGAAATAGGTGGACGTGGACTAGGACTGGAGTAGGCCATATACCAAGTTACTTCAGTCGGTATACTTGGATTACGATCATAACAAGATTGGCAATAAGTGCAATCAGAATATGAGTGAAGTGGTGAACCTCAGAAGGAGCGGAAATAGAATTGGCCACAAATGACATATTTGGTCAATGTGGCAATTGGCAACTCATTGTCAGGGAGCAGTTGAATTGTTGATGAATTGGGTATATGTGATAGCACTTAAAGACATTGTAAGACGTGTATATGATTCCCGAAAGACCCTTGCTTAAAGCTACAGTGTGATCTAATGAAGATCTACTACTCTTCCTAAATGTTTATTGCGGTTAAGAAAGTTTAACTACGCTATAAGAATGGATTCGGAGTTGAATTGGTTGAGGTTTAGCCTGAATCTTTGGAACGAGGGAAATGTTTGTGTACTGTGATGTTAGGATAGGATATTGCTTGGTTGTAGGATCAGGAATTAGTCGTTGAGGTTTAGTTGGCAAGGAAACCAGTTTTTGTAGTTTCTGGTCAGGTTCTGTATACAGTTCTTGCTGACACCAAGAATGATTGGTTGTATCATAAGCCAGCAATCAACGCCTGCCTAGAAATAAGCATAAATGACATACAACTCGTAGCCTTTATGTCCTTGCTCAACACAAGTGCCTTACACATTCAAGGGCCATGTACGATGGTTAGGTTCAGCTCAATAAGGTAGGTGTTATATTTCCAAAAGAAGAAAAGAACACTTTGCTAGTCTTGGTAATTTGAAACTTAAGTGTATATGTTTTTATATATGGTTCTGCTGAAAAATCAAGTTAGTGTGCCGTAAGGGTGCGATGGAGCATTGTATGTATCAGATGAGGATTATAAAACGCCATTGCAGTCTAAAATGCTAGGTTGGTCGCCTCACCTTTATTCTATAGTAAAGGGTTTCTCTTGTCATTTTTTTTTTCTATCAAGTAAAATTTTCGGAAAACAGCACACTAGCCCAATCAAGGGCCTATACTCCAAGAAAGCCTCATTGGAGAAATTCCCCTTAGCCCAGAAAAGCAAAAGCCAAAAAAGAGGATTTTCATTCCACACCCCAGAATTCCCTTGTACAACAAGCCAACGGCGAAGTAACTCAATCACGGAGAGCATGATCCACCCGGTACGAAAAGGCTAATAGGTCTTGCTCCTGTTTACTCTTTACATTGCATACTCTTTAAGTCCCTGTGATTAGACTTATAAAATGAAAGGCAATTGCTATTCGTATCTTTGGCATACATAATAAAAAGATAAGTCCATGATTTAACGAACAGCCTAATTAATCTCGTGTGGAGCTCTTCCTCTTTGCCTTTTCCACTCTTGCTTTGTGGATTCGTGTCATTGTACTAAGGAAATGCATCTGCTATCATTCTCCAGCTCGATTTGGGTGGGGTGCTCTTTCATTGGTTTGGCTTGCCTTTACCGTTGTGGCTTGGCTGATGCTTTGGCACAAATATGTCAGAGGATTGGCTTCCAGTTGAGGTTAAGTGGTGGCTATTTTGATTTATTTAGTGCTTGAGTTTTTGGTGCCTCCTTACCTGCAACCGTACTCGAGTTGGGTTTGACATTTTGAAATACGGCATCTACACTATATGTCCGATATTTAATGCCAATAATAGTTTGGTGTAGTGTTTTTATAAAACACAAGTGGCTTTTTACCATCGTGGCATCCACTTCCGGTTAGAATTGAAATAGCCGCGCTTTGTGATTGGGTACTTTTCAGGCCATCTCTTCTTTAATTTGGTCTGAGCTGATAGCAACTATATATTTTTGCTGGTGACGCTACATTCACTGTTATAGCCATTATTATATTATCTCTATCATTTGTTAAGATGCATGCCTAGCTTGTTCACTTGTGCAATGTGCACCTTGTTAGGATATTTGGTTATTTTCCATGTTTGCTGAGCAATTTATGTGTCACAGGATCTGTATATTCATGTTGGATGGCCTCTGTACCGGAAATATGGTCATGCTTTCGAGGTGCGTATCTGTTCTGGTTTTTGACAGTTATGATTTTCTCGTCAACTAGCAATTGCTAATCTTGGTTTCGTTTTCCTCCCTTTTGTGCAGGCATTCAAGTTAGTTGTCAATGATCCTGATTCAATTCTTAATACCCTCACCCGTGAAGTTAAAGAAATTGGTTCAGATGGACAGGAGGTAATATATGCAGATATGAGCTCATTAGCCACCTTCCTAATTGTCAAAGGCCATTTTTCCATATCCTCATTCTGTAGGTGATGAAGGTGGTTCCTGCTCTGTCAGAGGAAGTTAAAGATGCCATAGTTAAAAACATTAGGAGAAGGATGACTCCACAACCGTTGAAGATTCGGGCTGATGTTGAGATGAAATGTTTCCAGTTTGATGGTGTTCTTCACATTAAGGTCTTATCTGCGAGTCCTCTGTATTTCTATTAAACAGCTTATTTCAGTGAGTTTCGTCTTTTGTGTTAACAGCTTATTTCTTTAGCCAAAGTGATTCCTATTATCAACTGGTTTTCTGCTCTTATTTGTAGGATGCCATGCGGAAGGCTGAAGCTGCTGGAAATAAGGAATGCCCTGTAAAAATTAAGCTGGTTGCTCCTCCATCGTACGTTCTTATAACTCAGACTCTTGACAAGGTAATTGCAAGGTTTGTTTGATTGGGATCTTCTTACAGTGTTGTACTGCAGCTTCCACCCCCTTTGGTGGTGACTAGACTATCACAAGATTTGTTGTTCTTCTTGTTTGTGTCCATTGTCTACTGCGTGTGGGTAGGAGACTGCTTAAGCTGTGTCTGATCTCGCAATCTTGATACTTGGGAGGAGAAGAATCTTATAGTACTTGTTTTTTGCAACTCAAAGCTGCATCCCCAAATATTTGATGTGGTAAAGTTAAATTAGGCTAGCTTTGAACCTAACTAGAAATTAGTCTGGATTTGGACAAATGCTAAATCAGCTGAATTTTAAGGTACTACATTGACCATCTTGGGTAAGTTCACAATTCATATTTTGATGGAGTGCAAATTTTTGGGTGATCTAATAGAATAGAAACATGGTTGGTCTGTCTTGATTTGTACATGGGGAGTATATTGGGTTTCCTAAAGTAGGAAGGGGGTGGGGGGCTGTGTAGCCAAGTGTAAGACCCCGTAAAGGTTGAAAAATGCATGATGGCGGACCAGGCTAGCCGGTTTAACCAATTCCGTTGACGAACTAGGAAATTGGTGGTACGATGGTAGCGAATTAGTTTTGATGTTTCAAGAGCTGCTTATATTTGGTCTGCTCTAATAAGTCTAGGGGCACTTGCATTCACGGCTAATAGCCTAATATGAAGCCTCAACTTTTTAACGGATTTTTTTTGTTTGATTTAATTGGATAGGAACAAGGAATCTCAGTTCTCAATAAAGCAATTGTAGCTTGCACTGAAGAAATTGAGCGCCACAAGGGAAAACTTGCTGTAAAGGAGGCACCAAGAGCTGTGAGTCTCATTTATCGTTTACTCCCGTTTTGATATGACTGTTCGGGATGTTTTTCCTCATGTCACTTGGCACAAATCTCTCGCTCGCTCTCCATATATCTTGGGTCTTACCTGGTGTTAATGCAGGTGAGTGAACGGGAGGATAAATTGCTTGAATTACAAATGCTTAAGCTCACTGAAGATAATGAAGAGGTTGGCGGAGATTCAAACAGTGAAGAAGAGGAAGATACAGGGATGGGAGACATTGATGTGGAGCAACACCCCGAAATTTAAGGAGCAACGAGGTGCCTGTTAGCTTATCACCTTGAGAAGTCATCTGTTTATTTTTTGAAATTTTACCCTTGGCATTAATTACAGCAGCTGTCTAAATCTACTTGTCAATACCATGTTTTTGCAGTAATATTGGAGAATGTCCCTCCCTCCCTCCCTCCCTCCCTCCCTCCTGCTCTGTGCAACTAAACGTGGAAGATGATGTGAATCAATTCAATCATTTTTTGGGTCTGTAAAAGTCGAAGGCATTACCGACAAATGTCATTTCCGTCGCACTACTTTTTGCATGCAGATCCACAAAGATAGAGCCATTTGAGTCTTCTGATGTCTGTGGAAACAGCAGCATGGCTTGCAGTGTGTTATCATCTGCTTTTCATTTGACAATAACTTCTGAATGATAGCGTTACACTCAAAGAACGTTACGATCGATCATTTGAGCTATTTTCTTTGTTCCTACGGGAGCTTTTATGATCATCCTCAACAACTTAAGACGTGCTTTGACCTAGGACTTAATAGAGTTACTTAAATTTTTGTCCAAGGGTGGGTTTAAGAACGTAGTTAAGCACTTGGAATATAAAATCTTCAATAATATTAAAAAAAAGTGTTTGGTAACCCTTAATCTTATGGTGCTTAAAAAATAATTTCCTATCAATAATAGACCAAAATTTTAAGTTAGGGTGCGCTAAATATTTTACTACTTAATTTTAGGTAAGAAAGGTGGTCAAAAGTTATTAAATAAAATTTAGGCAAAAAATTAATTATTACCAAAACGCCGTCACGAGTAAAGAGGAACACCTCTTCTATTGCACAAGAGTCACTACTACAACTAATAATCGAGAAGGTGTATCTTGCACTTATGAACGATTAGATCGATGTGTTGTCCAAGGCACTTGGTTATTTGTATTTCCTAATGCACTTCTCAAGAACCTGGTAATTCAGTCTTCTGACCATTAACCATTATTACTAGATACATCGCCTCCTCAAAAATTCCTCTTTCGCCCACAGCGCTTCGAAGCAATGTGGCTTAAACATTCCCAATGTAAACAAATCATTCAGGAAGCATGGTCTACGGCATGTGATGGTTCCCCGCTATTCAAACTTACTTTTTGGGGGAAACAAATGATATATCTTTAGAAGGTGTGGAATAAGCAAAGATTCGGAAATATGAGGGTCCAAATTGAGGATGCAACAAGTAAGCTTCTACATTTTCAAAGTCAATTACCCAACCCAAATGCTCAGATGATGGAACAATCTCTAAGGGTCACTCTGGACCGGTTGCTTGATTGTGAGGAGTCTTTATGGGCTCAAAAGTCAAGGATTTGTTGGCTTCAACTTGGTGACAAGAACACTAGCTTCTTTCATACATCAACCATCATTCGTCGCAACCATAATAAAATCTCCTCCCTCTCGGATGATATGGGCAATACCTTTCATGATCATGATGTAATTTTTGCATGCCTTCTCTCTCATTTTAAAAAGATATATTGTCCTTCCCTTAATCGTAGTGCCAATACCTCGGCCTTTCAAGGGGTACTTGATCTAACAGCATCCCTCCTTCCCCATCAGTCTGATTGGTTAGCTAGACCCTTTACTAGCTTAAAGGTCAAACAAGCTCTCTTTGAAATAAACCCCGTTAAATCTCCTGGGCCAGATGGTATTCCAACCCTAGTATATCAGCAGTGCTGGGCTTTTCTTGATAGACCAATCACCTCAGCTGTGTTGTTTTTTTTTTTTGCATTCTGGGCACATCCTTAACGTTATCAATAAATCCTTCATTGTGTTAATTCCTAAATGTGAAGCCCCCCTTACTCCAAGTGATTTCTGGCCAATCTCTCTTTGTAATACCATTTACAAAATCATAGCAAAAACCCTAGCAAATCGCATCAAACCTTACCTTACGCATCTCATCTATGATAATCAAAATGCCTTTGTGAGTGGACGGCAAATTTGTGATAGTATTTATATTGCTCAAAAGCTCACCAACAAAATCCGAACCTCCAAAGGCAATAAACAAATTCTGGGAGCTATCAAAACGGATATGAGTAAAGCTTTTGATAGGATAAATTGGCAGTTTCTAGAAGCAGTCCTGCATCAAATGAATTTCCCGTCCCGATTTGTTCAACTGATTATGGTATGTGTTACAAGTGTAACCTATGAGATCTTACTAAATGGTTCACCTTCCAAGATATTTCAACCATCTTGTGGACTAAGGCAAGGCGATGCCCTCTCGCCATATTTATCAGTCCTATGTGCTGTGGTTCTTTCTGCTTCTCTAAAAAAGGCTAAGGGAGTTGGCCTAATTCCTGGTCTTGAAGCTGGTATCCGCAGTCCACCGATAAATCATCTTTTTTTTTTTTTTACGGATGATGCTATGTTGTTTACAAAATTCTACCTTACATCTTGTCAGCATCTGAAATACATTCTTCAACGGTACTGTATAGAATTCGGACAGCAAATCAACCTTAATAAATCCTCGCTTACTCTTAGCTCCAACGCCTCGAGTGAAGAGTCCCTCATATTTGCGCAGAGTCTGGGTCTTCCAACGTCAAATTCTTTTAGAAAATATCTTGGCAACACTTTATATATTGTAAGTAACCGAACAATGTTTTTCTGAGAGCTCATCAAGAAGGTTCAAATCCGATGTGCTGGTTGGAAAGGATGTCTGCTCAACAAAGCTGGGCGTGCCACCCTCATTACCTCAGTTCTATCCTCCCTCCTCACTTACCACATGTAGGTAATTCTCTTACCTAAATATATTTGTAAGGCTATCAACTCGATCCTTGGTAGATTTTGGTGGTCAGGTGATGAGAACAAGAAAGGAATCCATTGGCTTAATTGACATACGGTATGTGCTCCAAAGCTTCAAGGGGGGCTAGGATTTAAAGACACAAACATCTTTAACTTAGCTATTTTAGCCAAAAATAGTTGGAGGTTATGGATGGAACCTGACAGCCTTCTGGCTCGAGTAATGCCTGGCAAATACTGTACTTGTTTTGATTTTCTATCTAGCCCTGACCAAGAAAGTTTCACGTGGGGTTGGCGAAGCATTTTAGATGGCAAAAAAGTCCTTTAAAATGGTTTACGTTGGCAAGTCGGTACATGTTCACAAATTTCAATTTGGGATGACAACTGGATTCCAAACTATGATACCAAACCCATATAAAGAGGTTCTGGTTCCTCTATATCTTCGGGTACTGTCAACAATCTGATATTGAATGGCGTTTGGAACAGTAACCTCATTAACCAGCTGTTTAGCCCTGAACTTGCAAATAAGATATGTGCCATACATATCTCTCTGCATCTTATCGAGGATCAACACTTATGGAACTACACTTCTTCGGGGACCTTCTCAGTCAAACCGCATATTCCTTAATATTTATGCAAAAAACAAGCCAACTTCGTAGTCTGGGGCAACTAACATCTCTCCCCTCTCCGGTCACCAAATTGTGGAAAGCTGTTTGGTCTCTCCCGGTTCCCCACAAAATGAGATTCCTTGTTTGGCAAATCTTATGGGATCGGTTACCTTTATATTAGGCGCTTCAACGCTTCAATATTACCTCATCAGGATCTTGCCCCCTTTGCCTCAATGCGCCGGAAACTATAGATCATCTATTCTTATCGTGCCCAAAAGTTTGACCTATTTGGTTTGGCGGACCCGCCGGTATCAAATCTGATACTGTATGGAGGCCACTTCGGGAGTGGCTTATAGCATGGCTTGAACACACAATTCATAAAAGCTCATATATGATCAACACTGAGGCTATCATTACAACCCTCTGGGGTATCTGGACGTATCACAATCATCAAATTTTCGGTCAAACAGAAATTAAGCCCTGTGTCGTAATTCGCAGCATACAAGTTCTCCACACCAATGTCAACTTAGCCTACCGCAAACTTTCTTATCACTCAGCTAAAATGATCCCACCTAATCTTTTGAAACTTCCCATTCTCTTTGATCTACATAGTAGCGATAGGTCATGCACCTGCAGACATAAAGATCATCTTTTATTGTACATGGCCATCTGCTTTGACCCATAACTTTTAAAAGTAAGAGTAGGAATCTCGTGCTTTAACCTTCTTCATAAAAGATGTGGGTCTGTTACAATCTCAAAATGTGCCTATGATCAATCAACAGCACTAGCTCAGGGAGTTCTTACTGTGACAGAATGGGCGAAGCATTGGAAATTATTCCATATTAAAATTCTTACTAATTCAAAGCTTCTCTTCTTTCATTTGACGGACACTGAAGACATCACAGCTCAGATGGCACCGATTCTATATGATATTTGTTTATATTATAGCTGATCTTCATTATTGCAGCATTGACATGACTACAGACTTGGATCTATCAGAGGCTAGATCTTTGGCAACTTTTGTGTATCATGCCCGTATCTCCATACATCAGGACTGGGTGCATGAGATTTTGCTGCAATGAGATCTGATGTACGAGATTTTGCTGCAGTGAGATCTATCTCTCTCTACTTCATCTTTTGTGATTCCTCATTTGTGCAAGAATTGGTTTTTGGTGTCACTTGTATTTCTTTTTATCTTTACTTTGTTTGTACCTCATGACGACTAGAGTCGTGACTGCTTTATTTTGCCATAGTGGCTATCTCAGTAAAAGCTTTTTATCTTTGTAATTCTTTGATTTATCAAAAAAAAAAACTATTATGTATCTTTTGCCGCCACCACCACCACTGTGGCCACGACCAACATTATCACCACCACGAGGACGTCGCTAGTTGCACCACACCACTGCCACCACCACCTCTTGCGCATCTGTCAAAATCATCTCCATATTCATCACATTACAGCCATCACCATGATTGTCATGCCTCTTCTGCCTGTCACCACCACCACAATTTTCAACACCACACTTTCAACACCATTACCACAACCATGGACATCACCTTTTTGCTGCTACCACCACTATAACCAACACGATTTTGACAAAAAAATATATTATAAAATACATACATAAATATTAAACTTTGGTAAGATAGATAAATTTGTAAAATAGAACAATTTCAAATATATGTTTCGATTTACCTAACAGGCTAACTAATTTTTCAGTTGTAAAAATTCAGTTGTTTTAACTTTTCAAATTTATAAATTCAACGCATGAATTTTAATTTTATCAAACCTTTCCTTTAAAAAAAAGTCAACATTCAAACCAATTCCAATGTAAAAAAAAAAAAACAAAAGTATTAGGACTGAAAATTACCAAATACAGTAATTGATAAGAAGGGTTTTTATTTTTTAGTTACGATTGACAACAATAACTTCAAGATCATAGTGCGTGCTACGCTCGATCTTTTAGACCTCAAAACCGGTGAAGTGCATCGACCAATTATTCGAGCTATATCATATGTTCCCATAGGAGTTTTTATAATGAACCTCAACAGCTAAACCCGTGCTTAAAGCTAGGACTTAAAGTGAGTTCCTTTCCCTTTATCAATCCAATCCAATCAACATCCCACATTTGATTCAGTGACAAATATGTACGTACAAATCTGCACACGTTGCTCTGTGATGGCCTTTTCTATTCTTTCTCCCCAACACATCCCAATGTCCCATGCCATTGATGGTGTCCAAAAGGCAGAGCTGCAGAGGGACCATGTTCAAGAAAATGCTGATACTGTTGAGGATCTTTGGTTAGGTATCATGATGCATTGTAGGGACTAGGGCAAGGGCAAAATTCAAAAGTCTGGCAAAGGTTTACATGTGAGTTTGATCCAAGGTCCAGAAATTCTGGGGGTCAAATAGTAGGACTCAAAAAGTTTGTGTCCGTGACAGACAGACAGACAGGGACTTGGGGCCATCCAATCCCTCTGTAAGAGAGTGCCATCTTTGATGTCAATCTTGGCCATCATTTTGAAAAGTTGTGTGACCTAACAAAATATAACCGGCGGGTACGGTTTTGATTCATTTATATGTCAATATGGATAGTAAGGACAACGGTAATTGGTGGGCTTGATAAAGAAAATGATTCAAGATCGTTGTGTACCGAGTCAAATTGTTTTTGGAATTCATAAGGAAAAGAAATCAGTTTTGCCTCTCTCTTTAGCTGCGGTGGCCATATTCCTCTTGGTTGTTAAAGAACTAGTTGGCTCTTTGGTAGGTGACCGGCAAGGGCTTGATCGAGTGGGAGGAGGTGCTCGAAGTAGTTTTGATGATTCAATAATATTATCGTTACTCCAATCCTAAGTTCGTAGTTATTACCGGAGGAATCGTAGCGATGAAATAATAATTAAGTCATAATCCATTGGTTGATTGTATCATTAACCATTTCTTTATTTTTGGTACGAAGAACTTATTATGAATCCACTGATTTTTGCCACAGGGTCCTGCTGCTGTTTATTTTTGGTTGATCTGGTCTAGGGATTCACCCGCGAAGCGATTGGTGGTTTTTTGGCTTATGTGGGGTTGATGGTTCGTGGTGCTGGTGTTAGATGTTTGTTGTTAGAAAATAAAGTTTGGAGAAAGAAAATTTCAAGACAAACAAGGTGTCAAATCGTCTTTTTACCCAAAACGTTAAAGCCGAAACTACTTCATCCGATCAAAAGACGTGTGTAATTACACAATAATCTTCTGATATTTTTTCTTGAAATTATTCCCACCGCTGTCATTTTTCGCATTTCTTGCAAGGCTTTGCTGCCAAAGGTCATAAATGCGGCAATGTTCTATCATAGCAACGCAGGATTTTGACAGGATGCAGATTCAGTGAATACCCTAAAACCTCCTCTATGGATCAGGCAACAAGATGTGAAATCCAAACAACCCCTTTAATGTACCGAAAGTGGAGGCTAGGGCTCTTAAGCTCAGGTCACTGTTAGAGCTCTAAGAGCAAACACCGCTACTGAATGATGTTCTTCTATGGTTGGTTCTGCGGTTTGGGTCATTAAACTGAAGGGTCATGTAGAGTGACTAATCAGTGCCAGAGGGTGCCGCTGCTGGTTTTGTGTCAAGTCTTTTTCATGACAACCTCACTAGGGCTAGCATATTTGGCCTCCATCAAACCAAACAAAAGACAATCAAAACGGTCATCACAGCTCCATGTTGATCACAGGCCCTACCAACTCTATGGAAGACTCCGTGAATTTAAAGAATCTTATAATCTTATTTTGATAATTTTGGGTTTGTTCCGTGTTTTTGAGTATTTTATTCCTTTTGGACGACGCCCTGCATGAACAATCCTCTCAAAAGTGAGGGTTGCGTGTTGTGCAATGGTAGAAGTCTCGTAGACTGAACCAAGATGCTAGCTAGAATTTACCAAAAATCGTTAACGTAATTTGTGAGGCACTTTGAATGAGTTCTATGAAGGCCAGCAAGGGAGGATGATCAAGGCTGGCGAGACGCATCTTGCAAAACCTGAAAATGAAAAACCCATGAAGATTTGAGGCCGTTTGATCTATTTCTTACCCTTGGAACCATAGATCTAATGGTTTAGATCATGTAAATCTGCTTTTCATATTAAACTTACATGTAGACAAGAGAATTAACATTTGAGCTCCGGTTTATTCATTTGAGCTCTATTTTTGTCACTGGAATGACTATATACGGACACTTTTAATGCCTTTAGCATAGAAATTGAAACTTAAATCGTAAAAAATAAAATTCAAATATCACTTCCTTAAACAACACAAAACCAAAATGAACACATAAATAACTTTTGAAATTTTCTTCACATATACACGGTGTCCACTTTATAAATAATTTCTGATTCCGCTACTAATTGCAGATGCAATGCGATTTAAGTTCAACAAAGAGAAACAGCCATGTTGTTTCATCTTACTTCAACTGTTGTGTATTATATAGTACCTGCCAAAACAAATTTGACAATAAAGTTGTGAGCAAAAAAAAAAAAGCTCCTAAAACTTAAGACTAACCCCCCCCCCCCCCCCCCCCCCAACCCCAAGCCACCCCACACACACACCATCTATGGTACAGCTCACATTAGCACTAATTTGGCTCTGACAAGTCCAAATGCTAAAAGTACAGGGCATGTTTATGCACTAACCTCGAGACGCGAAAAGTACACAATCCATGGTGGTACTTCACGTTCTACGCTTGAATAGTTCCAAAATTCTCTACAGCAATGTCACTGGAAAGCCATTATTGAAAAACTTGTCCAACATAAACTTGGACACGCCAAGTACTTTCCTGTTAAAGATTCTTAAAGCGTTCTGGATGTCCAATTTGGAAGTATACCTATCAAATATAAGAGTGCAATTAATCCCATGAAACTTTATCACAAGTTCCCCTCGTGAATAGCGTGAAATGTTAGGTGATTTCAAGTTTCAATCGAGTAAAACGAGCTACAGATCCGAAAGAAACGGCGACGCAGCAACCCGAAGACCACGAGATACGGACTTGGCATAATTCTAATACCATGTTAAATCCTGATGGCTAAACTGTTTTTAAATGCATGAACCAAGATGTTCAACATCATTTTTGGGTCACGAATCAAAAATAAAGATCAAGAGCAAAGTGAAATCACTCAATCCAGGACCTGCCAATTACAGCCCAGTACCTTTTAGAATCTTGTATAGTTGCAGCACTATCAAAAAGCAAAAGAGTGATTATGCCTTTGGGAAATGATAGAGGGCAGAGCAGAATAGTAACCACAATGGCTGCTAAGGTAACAAGGCAAAAATGATCGTTTTGCTTTCCAGTTTTCCCTCCTTCCCTGGAGCCAACGGCCATTGTTTTTTTCTGTTGCTTCTCTGAGTAATAAAGAGGGACGATAGAAGTCTGTAACTTGGCTGAAACAGTCACGAGCATATGCTACATAATACAAACCTCTAATCCACTGCAACACTGTACGTATCTTTCAACCTCTTATCTCCTCCATGAAACCAACATGTCCCACAATCCAATGGCTTCCACTTCTTCCCCCTCATGTTCTTCAATGGCTTTCTCTCAGGAGCACGAGAGGCATGACCTTGAATTCATGAGGGCACTTGTTACATTAATCAACAGGCACTTGGATGAACTACTTGAAGACACCAAAGCAAGAAAGTCTCTGGAGTTGAGATGCATTTCAAAGCTAAAGCTCAGAAAGCAGGAATTCTTCGAATTTTCGGAGCAATCGGTCTTCTCAAATCTTTACTGGGGTATAGAGAGTGTTGAAGCTGCGATTCGTGCAAAAAGGCCGGAGGAGAAATCCTCTAGGCTGAAGAGCTCAGAGAAGATGCTTCAGGTGCCAGCTTTGCTCAATGAGCATGGAACTACTGCGGGAATTTCGAACAGTTTCTTGGTCTGTTGCTCTTACTTTTACCTCTCTTTAGTCCGGATGGTCGAAAGGGATGAGTGGCAAGTAGCAATGCATTTTCTTCAAGCTCTGTCGGTCTCCCCTAGGCTTGTCAGCATGGAATTTGTACCTGAACTCTGTAGAAGTATATTCTTCTCCTACATTCCATCTTCAAGGCAGGTGGATATTGAAGAAAATGAAGTCAGCGAAGCGATGAGAAGTATAGCGAGGAAGTACAAGTCCTGGTTGATGTTTTATCAGGTCATGTCTTATGGAGAGACCACCCGGCAGCATTGCGGTCACAAAGATGTTGCTGGCCCTGCTAAAGAACTGCAATGTATTCGGTAAGCTTTTACTCCGTTTCCATGAAAAATTCTGCAGTAAAAACACCGACACCACTGAATAATGTTCATAACGAAACAGAAAATGAAGAAATTGTTACGTGAAAGGGAGGAATGTAACCCCAATAGTGTTCTAATGTTTGCCTTCTATTAATTGCTACATTGCTGCATATGCCAAATTTGGAGAAACAGGAATGCCACATATTAAAAGTAAAAACTACAATGAACTAATAGGTGGAGCATTGATGCAATGCTTACTCAGAGGAACTTGCTTCCTCCCCCACCACTCCCATGGTTCCATAAACACGAGCCCATCTTTCCTTGTTGAGATTCTCCACAATCAGAGTCATGTTTATAAAATGACAGTCGATTCAGCACTGATCGAAAATTGTCATCATAAAATTGAACTGGATAATGTCACCCGTACTACCAATTTTACACCCCAAATATATATATATACCAAGTTAAGCAGCAGAAGTGATTGATATCATACATTCGTGCTTGGCTAAAATGAAACTAGAGCACTTCTTAGAATGTCAGGATTCAGGTATATAATACAAGAGTAATACTCATGAGAGAGAACTCCTTTCACGTTGGCCTTCAGTAAGAAATGTCATCAATAAAATACCAATTCATCTCGCTGGTTGAAGTAGATAGTCATGTTGTTTGTTTCAGTTGTGGAATGACTGAGGAATGATTTCATGATTGTTTGTGGCTCATGAACAGGAAAACAAAGTCCAGCATCAGCAGATTACCAAATTCATTGGAACAGAGACACAGCCTGCGAGCAAACCACAATGTGAGCATTGACTTAATTTCCCTATTCAGCAGAGCACTTATCTACTCGCATATTCAAGAAATTGACAGCAATCTTCCTTTACTTGTGCAAATCTTACATTTAAGAGTAAGCGTTGTACTAGAAATTAAACAATTAGCATGGAATTTCTTGACCACAAAAGGAAAAGAACTTCGAAGATCTTCAGAAAACTGAAAGAGCTTTAATAAAGGGTAACAGACAAGAACACTATTCCTGAATTGTAAAGGGAAGAACTGTGGCTGATGTGTACAAAAATGCAAGATTTACTAAGATTCCCAGTCTCACATAAAAGTTCTATGTTCCTTATGTCGGTATTGCTTATTTCTTTTGATATTAAGACCTCACATGTACAGTATTTTCTTTAATAAATCTTTATTTCAACCTGAGTAATGATCAGATTACTAATCAAAAAAGCATATAGTTTGAGAAGGTGCACCCACTCGATCTTCGAGAAAAAATAAGTGATGAAATCGCAGAAGAATCTGCCGCATTCTCAGAACTTGCAGAGTTTCACTACTGGAGTAAAGCTCTTGCAACTTTGGATCAAATTCCTGGGAGGGATATAAGGAAAAACTCAAATACCAAGCGCCTCCAAGATATGCTGGCAGAACCCCAATCAGACACACCAATCTCCTTGGATTCGTGCACCAGTGATTTGGCAGAAAGTGATTCTGAGGTACCATAAGCTTACTTATCAATAGTACTGTTTATTTGTTGGACTATGATTCCAGGTGCTCACAAATTGCTTTCCGACTTAGGAGTATGCAGATGAATCTGCAAGATCATTCAGACCGAATGCAGAAGATCCACGACCAGAAGTTTCTTATAAGTTTGGTTCAACTCACAATAATTAGCATTGAACTTAATTTTGATCCTAAGCTTTCTTAGAATGTAACTAAGTTTGGTTGCAAATACAGGCAGCAGAGAGGGTCTTGTTCCATGTCAAATCCAGGCTATGCTCTATCTATGCTGCAAGCTGCTGGGAATCTAATGCACAGAGAATCCGATGAAGTAAATATAACTAAGCTCTTTTCTAGAAGATTCTCTACTTCATTCAATGACTTAGATTTAACGGACTACATACTTGGAGACATTGAGTTGCATACCTTTTATAACTGCATCATCAATGAGGAAACTTCTCTGGGAAGACTGCAGCAACGTGATTTACAAAAAGTTGATCATTTAGGATCTTCAGCCCTGCAGAATTATCAGATTCCAATGACGGATCGCCAAGGCACTTACACAAGGAGACTGAAAGACACAAGTTGCCAAAACAATTTAGATGAGCTTCGTTCATGTCCTCAAGATAATTTGCATATTGAACAAATTGGAATACTTGAGAAGATTATTTCAAAGCTATGCTTCTCAAAAGGATTAGGAAGATCTGAGGAAGATAACACAGTACTTCAAGTTACAACAATTTATGAGACGTTGACCAAGAAAACAGGACTAAAGTCTACTCTGCTAACGGATGTAATTTTAAATCAACTGCTAATGGCTATTTCAACATCCAAAGAAGAGGGGGTGATAAGAGCATCAATTTCTATTCTATCAACTATCATTTCAAGGAACAAGTCAGTTGTAGAAGACGTCAAGCAGAAAGGTTTACGGTTGTGTGATTTGGCAAGTGCTGTTAAACGAAACGTGTACGAGGCAGCTACTCTGATCTATTTAGTAAATCCATCTCCTGCAGAAATCAAGACATTAGAACTTCTACCCACACTCGTGGACATTGTGTGCACCTCAAACAGTTATAAGGGTGGACTAACGTCACTTATGCTGACACCTCCCGCAGCATCACTAATGATAATTGAAGTACTAGTGACTGCATTCGACTATACGACAAATAACATGCACTTGGAGGCAATCAGTTCGCCAAGAGTACTTTCTGGCCTTGTAAATGTCCCAAGAACTGATAATTTGGAAGACTATATCTCTCTGGCTGCTGTTCTTGTCAGGTGTATTCGTTTTGATGGACAATGCAGGAAATATGTATCGCTATTAACTCCAATAGCTCAATTTCTCTCTCTCCTAACAAGTAAACAGAGGCGAGCTACGTGTGTTGCACTAGAGTTTTTCCATGAAATACTCCGTATGCCACGGTATGAACAAGTGCTTTACGTTACTTTATGTACTTGGCATACCATATAATTTACCACGCATGATACACAGACATTTATGGTACATGAGCTCTGCTGAAATGTATCCCGGCAGTGCACTTGCCTAATGGGATCTACTTGTCATCTGCATCAGGTCGTCAGCCATTCGTCTGTTGCAGCAGATAAACGAAGAAGGAAGCAACAGCAATTTGTGTGTACTGTTAATCCTCATCCTGGAATCACAACCTGAGTATAAACTTATTGCAGCGAACTTGTTGCTTCAACTAGACATGCTGGTAAGTTTATATGCAAGCTACAATCTTTTTAATGAGACTGAAATCACCTTCTGTGCTAAGATAGTTCATGATTCTCATCGCCTCACAGTTGTGCATCGAGCCATCACTTACTCTATTCATCAAAAGAAATAAAACGCGCACACCTCTCTCTCTCCATACACACGCAGGCAGGCACACGCTGAAACACACACATGAACACAATACCTGTATGCAACCATCGATTGAGACTGTGATTCTTTCTTCTCATTGTGAATGGGATAGTTACCTGTTGATCTCAAGAATAGTGCTGCTCCATATAGTATCGCAAATAGTTGTGTCATACATAGACAGTTCGCTCCAGAATATCATGGATATCTGATACAAATCCCATGACTGATGCCTTAGTTGGAAACGGATATTTAGATAAGCCGCAACAAGAAACCCAAAATGTCGAGACCATACCATATCATTCAGCATATAAATATGAAGTTTTTTTTTAGAATTCAACACGCAGCTTAATTTGTGACCAGTTAAATTAAAGATTAGTGAAGAACCTCAACACAACCCTCCCAAAACTTTTGTTCATGTGCAAGTAAGATATTAGAGTCTTCAACCATGCATTGTCACTTTAGCCTTTACCAGAAGAAGAGCTTACTACAGCTAGATGATGAAACATTTCCAGGAAGACTCGTCTAGTGAAGTATTATATCGAAAAGAAGCAGTTGAAGCTCTCCTTGAGTCTCTGACATGTGAGGATAACTCTACTACACAGCAACTATCAGCATCCATTCTGTCAAATCTTGGTGGAACTTACGCTTGGACAGGGGAACCATATACAGTAGCATGGCTGTTAAGAAAATCTGGTTTGAAGTCACTGCATGACAAGAATACAATTAGAAACTTTGATTGGTCGGATCCAAGCCTACAGGTGAGCTATGATAACCAAATTCGAGGTGACATATCGTAAGATAACATATAGAGCTGAGATTGCATCTTGTGAATGAACCATGCAGGATGCTGGCATGGATGCTTGGTGCAGCAAGATTGCAGGGCGCATCATGAAGATGGGGGCACCCATCTTCCGTGCTCTGGAAAAAGGACTGAAGAGTAAGACAAAGAGGGTTTCTCGAGATTGTCTCACAGCTATTGCATGGCTTGGGTGTGAAATTGTGAAAACTCAAGATGACTTGAGATATTCTGCTTGTGAGATCTTGCTGAGTACAATTGAGCAGTTTGTGCATCCTGGGTTGGAGCTTGAAGAAAGACTTTTAGCATGTTTGTGCATCTATAACTATGCTTCTGGTAAAGGTAATGCCCATCCTATGACAGACCTGAACTATAACTTCCATCAAGGAAGGTAAACTTAAAAGGAGAAAATTGAAAAATTAAACAGAGAGGATTATCTCACTACAAGTCCTCTTTGGGGATATTAAATTAGAATTTATGAAGACTCCTCCAGCAGGCCAATGACAATTTGTAATAAATCAACCCACCTATTGGCGGTCTTCCAGCTTATACTACAGAGGGATCATAATACTAGAAGAAGAATGATCATACTCCTTTTCACATCAATTACTGGTATTTTTTTCTTCTAGTAGGAGTGAAAGCTGGTACTATAGAGTCTAATGGCAAATAATCTATTCGTGTTAATGAAATCTGAGTGAAAAAATAGAAACGGAATAAAGTGTGACCTCAAAGATATCAAACAAAAATGATAATTCTATCCAATTGACCAGCTTTGCTCAGTGACTTATGGCTTATAACCTAGTCCTAACTACTTGCTCTTAACGTCCCGATGCCATCGTGCTTCTCATAATTATCAGTTGGTGAAATATGCAACTTACAAGTTATCTCACTCATAACCTAAATATTGGTTTATCTTTGTGCAGGGATGCAGAAACTAATATATTTCTCAGAGGGTGTACGGGAGTCGCTGAGACGACTTTCAAATATAACCTGGATGGCAGAAGAATTGCTGAGGGTAGCTGACTATTTTCAACCAAATAAATGGGTGAGTCAGGAACACCCTTGGTCTCGATATTAACCATATACAAAACTACATGCATTCTGCAGGCCAAATAGACGTGTGTAAGAGATCCTCATGCTAACAACTTCTGCAATAACACTAACTTTTTATGCATTTATCAAATACACATGCGCACACGCATACAGATATGGTACAATTCGTATTCTAACTTCTTATTGATTGCAATCGTGAGAGCAGAGAATATCTTGTGTTCACACACAAATTCTTGAAGTCGGTAATAACTGCAGTGGAGCTGTGACAGCCCTCATCTACTACAAAGGACAGCTTTACAGTGGATATGCAACTGGAGCAATTAAGGTTGGCATAACAAGACGCGCTTCATACTTTTATATTTTACTGTTTCTGGCAACTATTTGCTGGCGAGGTCTTCCTGCTAAGCACAAAATATATGTTGGGCTTGTTTTTAAGTAACATGGTCAAGGACAATATCCCACTTCCTGAAGGGTGACGAAAATTTCATCCAGTTCATTTGAAAAAGCCAGTAATAGTGTGGTCGTATGTCATAGGTTTGGGATATAAAGGGACAAACAGCCACACTTGTATTGGATATGAAGGAGCACAGAAAAGCAGTGACATGTTTTTCACTTCTTGAACCAGGAAACTGTCTGTTGAGTGGATCTGCTGACAAAACGATTAGGGTAATCCAACTCTCATCCAATTTTCAGTTCAATCTAATAGCAGAAATGATGGCTACAGTATTTCCAAGTTTAAACTATTTTCCCTCGTACAGATTTGGCAAATGGTTGGAAGGAAAATGGAGTGCCTCGAAGTAATAGCAACAAAGGAATCGATTCAAGCTATTGATACTTCTGGCGAACTGATTTTTGCCATCACGCATAGCCATAAGATGAAGGTAAAACAGAAAACAACATCTATGCTTCTGATAGAACAATCTGCTGATTGTGTGCTGTACAAGTTGCACAATATATTTTGCTCTTCCCTTTTAGTCCACACACTAGAAGTCTAACAATCCATATGCGGCTTCCCTTAAAAACTTGTATTGAGATGATCATAACCTTAAATAGAAAATCTCTTTTACAGGTTTTTGATGCATGTAGAAAAGCGAAAGATCTTTGCAAGAACAAACATGTGAAGTGCATGAGGGTGACACCAGGCAAGGTTTATATTGGTTGCATGGATTCAAGCATTCAGGTTAGTGTGTGAGGATCGTTATTTCATACGTAACAATGCCGATATTAACTATTATCTCACCCAATCTTAGGAGATTTCTATCACAAGCAATCGGCAGCAAGAGATCAAAGTACCATTAAAGATTTGGACGATGCAAAACAGGCCCATCAATTCAATTGCTATATACAAAGACTGGTTATACAGTGCAAGTGTGACCGTTGAGGGTTCAAGTATCAAGGTAAGGATTGTAACAATAAACCTGGATTGACATGAGACCTTTCAATAATTCAAGGAGAAATGCAGGATTGGAGAAGACACGGCAAGCCCCAAATATCAGTAGCGCCAGAGAGAAAGGAAAATGTTCTGGCAATGAGAATAGTGGAGGACTTCATATACGTGAACTGCAGTTCATCAACAAACAACCTTCAGGTGATTAGTATATTCTATATATTAATCATATCAAATATACGAGGATTTCAAGCGCTTGGGGTGCAAATACCTACTTGGCCGACATGACTAAGTACATAATTGAGTCCATGATACATTTAAGGTTCTACGTGTTATAAGCATAAGATTTTCCATGGTAAAGTTAGACACGATGCATTGCACAAGTTTTTGTGGCAGGTTCCATCATCATGTTCTAAGTTGTAGATAATCCAAAACATTCTCTTCAGTTCTAACCATCTTTGCAACCAGATTTGGTTGAGAGGCACACAGAACAAGGTTGGAAGATTATCAGCAGGAAGCAAGATAACTAGCCTACTTACAGCCAACGACGTGGTTCTATGTGGTACTGAATCAGGAGTCATCAAGGTATGTGAGTTCAACTCCCCTATTTGCGAGTTCTTTATCCATTGATTCTATTATGTCCTCATCCTCATTTCCCTATTTTAACAGGGCTGGATCCCCCTATAATTGAACAAATCATGTGTATAAAGCATTCGTTGAATCGTATGAAGATGTATAGAAGTTCGACAACACCACTGTGCATAGCCCGACTGTACATAAACCAAGAAGAGGAACAGAACTTCCATATGACTGCTAGTAATCTCACCTCAATAGCCATGTACATCAAATGTTTACATCACTTCACTAATGGAATCCATTATATCATTGCATTTTGTAATTCTATACGGATTAAAAGCTTGAATTTGCAAGTTGCAAACTTGGGTTGTGTTGAAAAAGTTAATTATGGGACAACTACTGCTCAAGCATGGCTTCTGACTCGGCCAGCCTGGTCTTTGAGATATCCAAAAGCATGTTTCAGTCTGAAGGTATGCCAGAACTAGCCGGTAAGATGGTCTAAGTTCAATACAGTGCAATATTTTTGAAACAACAAGGTGGTCAAAGTCAATCATAATACCCCTAGTACCTTATTTCTCACAAAAATATGGGGCAAAACACTAGCAAAGAGATGTCTTCCCAAAAATCCAGGTGGTCAATTGAACACCTTAAGGCATGACTAGATCCGCCCCTGGAAGCGTGGCCGCTAACCAATTTTGCGTTTGAGCAACTGAGACACAGTTACTTCAGTTTATATGTCGTGCAAGCATTGTTCGAATTGTGCACTTGTGCTTTAGGTGGCAACTCTAATTGGTTGTCATCAAGGATGACGTGTTGAGATTCTCCATCTAAGAATTTCTCGATTCCATACGCAAACGCAACTGGCATTCCCATCAAACTAGGTAATGGGTTTATGTAATTACATGGGCATGATTCCAATGCCCGCATTAATGCTATAATATGACACGAGCCTACATTAATATGATTCACGTATAATTGGGAGGTTTGCACGCGAAAACAACATTTATTGAAGAACAAACGTACAATAGCCAATTATTGGTAAGCATTCTGACGGAAAAGGAGAGCAAAAAGTGGAGATCAATGTACCTCGAACTGCTGCTGAAAGCTAAGTAGGTAAGTATTCCTTATGCTGGCTTTGTTTCATCAATGGCTTGAAGCCATCAATTTTGGAGGGACAAAATTAGAAGATTGCAACAAAAATGTTTTCTTTCTTCACTCTTCTTCAATCTTTTTTTTAGTATAATTATATACACATATAATGCCACGGTCGCCGCCACCTGCATGAGTAAAAAGTTTTTAAAACCAAACCAAAACAAAAAAAATTAATTTTAAATAAATTTTGCCAAAGAAGCATTGAAATTCCAATTCTGATCTTCCAAATCTGTCAAATTCTTAAACTTTAGAGGTGCATGGATCAAATAAAAAAGAAGGTTAAAGAATCAAATTGAAACAAGTCAAACTTAAAAAAAAAAAAACATAGAGGAAAACTATTCTTATAACAAATTGATTACGTCAAAAGATGTCCGTAAATTGACATATTCTGTAGACGGCGTGCGGCCTCTACCGACCAGAAACCGAACACGTGCAAGCCGGGGTTCGCCGAAGAAAGAGCCGACGTGGGACACAGGGACTGTCCGAGGACAACGTGTGAGGCCCTCCTCGGTTCATTTCTTGCGTCTGCGCGACGAAAACAGACCCTTTTTAACACCAAGAAGAAAGAAAGAAGAATCCAAGACGGTGGAAATGGCGGACGCGAAGAACAAATTGGAATCGGTCAGGGAGTGGATCGTCGAGCACAAGCTCCGGACCGTGGGTATTTTTCTGCTGCCTTTCCACGTACATGTTATGCATACTGTTTGTCTTCAGAGTTCAGATTTGATCCGGTGGGTGTTTTTCAAATTTTGATTTTTGTTTGTGAAATTCTTTTGTGAAGGATGTCTGTGGCTAAGCGGGTTAGCGGGTTCGATCGCGTACAACTGGTCGCAGCCTAACATGAAAACCAGCGTCAAGATCATTCACGCTAGGTACCTACGCTTCCCCACAAATCTGACGAGTTCGTTCTTATCAAATTTCATGGACTCCTTTTCTTTGTCCTGTATCGTTTTGTTACTTTTGACAAGACCGTTGGGCTAAGAATTGTTTCTAGAAATATGCTTGTTGCGAGGGTGTGAGCCTTGGCACAACGGTAATTGTGATTTTGATGTGATAATGGACCTAAAGCCTAAAGGTTACTGGTTCGATACTCGAAAACAGCCTCTTCACAAAAGTGGGTGTGCACATCAACCCTTTTTAGACCCCGGAATCAGGAAGCCTCGTGCACTGGGCCGCCATGTGCTTTTTCGTGCTGAATCATTTTACTTCTAGGGACTCCAATCGGGTTCCACGTAATGACTCGTGATTGGTTAATTTTGTTGTTTGAGGGAAATACCACTTGAGCTCCATAGTTAGTGCATTGATAAAAATCAACAAATTTGATATGGCAATCACTAATTTCATCATGTTGCATCTGTAACATATTAGTTGCTCGTGCGGCTGGCATTTGCCGTAGGCCAAACTTTATTTTCTTGCAAAGAGAACAACTTTACAAACTAGAATTATTGAAATAAAAATTTTACCTCGACTAGGAGGCATGTCCTCTTGTGTTTGAGGTAAGTGGTGAGAGTTCCCATTATGCTCCTTGGCCTAAAACTATGTGCAGTCTCGTTTTCGTTTTTATGTAACCTTGTGAGGGTAAGGGTCCCTACCATAGAGTGTCGAGGCGTCACAAATGGCTGTAGATTGCATTGTGGATCATTTCGAGTGTTAAGTAGGGTCCACTTACCTCCCCGAGCAAGAGGGTCTCTAATTATGGATTGTATGGTAGTTTCCATGGAAGTACCATTCACTGCACACTGCACCCATTTACCTGGGTGGCAGTATTGAGTGACTAACCGGAGTGACCTTGGGACAATCTCGAAGGTGTTAAAGACACCCTCGAGACCTCCCATACCTTAGAGACGATCTGGCGGGCACAGATGGGTTGTGTAGTTGTTGGGTCAGAGGCTACTAGTATGCACTCGCTATGTCATAGACTTATCATAAACGTTAATTGGCATGCATAGTGTGGCTTATTGGGCTATTAGTATACTCGCACGCTATGCGCCAATGCGCTCCCACAGGACGGATAAAAGCCCTTTCAGCCTTAGACTTTGTATGCGGCTCGGTCCCTTTAACATGAAATGGATTGGATATTTTTTCCATTATGCCTTATATAGCCGGTGACGGTTGGTATCAGTGGCATGATGGTGGCAATATGTAGCTTCATGTGCGTGTTGATGGCTAAGTTGTGTCAATGCAACAACACTGAGGGATGTGAAGCAAAGGATTGAAGTTGGGCTAAACAACTTAGCACGTTGCCGTGCACGTGTGGAATGGCGTCAAGCAAGTCATTGTGCTGCTTTGGCACACTGCCGTGTATAAGTTTTCATTATAACAAGCTAGTTTTACATCAAATTTGTTAAGTCTTACATGTAGTAAGATACAGTGAAAGGTAGCCTTTGGAGAAGTATGATTTCAATTTTCAACAAAACAGATGAAACTTAAGGAAACTTTGGACCAATATGCATTTTTCCATCTTCGAGTTGTATTGGGTAATTACTAGTTTCTTGTTTTTGGCTTGTCATTTAGCCTGGAACCTTTTGGAGAAGTATGATTCAAAGAAGTCAGATAACATGTAAGGAAAATTTCTGCGGGATCAGTATGCATTGTACTGTCTTTAAGTTGTTTTGGGGAAATCACTAGTTACTTTTTTTTGGCTTGTCATCTAGCTAGAATTCTTTTTTCTTTTTCTCACCAGTGTTGTCTCCATCTATTCATCTATCAATCCAAATATGAATTTGATATCTCGCAGGAAACAATAGGTGCGGGGAAGTATTAATAGTAGAAAATCATGATTGGTTTTTTCTCTCTCATGATTCATACAACTTGAGCCTCCCAAGTATCATACATAGAACAAAACAAGACGTACATTGAAAAAAGGTGTGGGGTGGTGGTTTGGGTGTTGTGGGGTGGGGGGAGGAGAGAGGGATGGGTTGCCTGGTCATACCCAAATAGTGGTAGCAGGATGTTGAGCTTGCAGAATAGTGCTCATTTGTTTTGAGGGGAGCTCTGCTCGCGGTTATGGACTGAAGAGTATTAGGCACTCAGTTCACTTGGTACTTAGGTAGGTTGTTCTGCTGCCAAACACCCTCCAGACTTGATTCCCAATAGTTGGTTTGGACATGCCAAAAATTGGAAGTTCAGGTGCTGGGAGCTAAAAAGATCTAGGTTGATGGGTGGGTGCTGACTGCTGAGCACTATTCTTTGTTTTCACTTCATGCAAGTTGCCAGAATCACCTCTTAGAAAAGCTTATGTTGTTGGGGCGGCTGAAACTAATTTTCATAAGTCTCCCCATTGCCCACATGGTAGTCTCCCACAATCAGTGAAGATGGTTATATGGATAGGAGGTTGTTCTATGCTATATTAGGTCAATTTGAAGCTGTCAGCTGTCAGCTCTAGCCATGTCACTTGTGCCATTTAAAGTGTATTCATTTGCATTTCTTTAAATCATCCAAGAACCTCATTTTGAACTAACAGCTCTTTCTTTTTGGAAAAAACAGGTTGCATGCTCAGGCACTGACGCTTGCTGCTTTAGCGGGTGCTGCAGGCATTGAATACTATGACCACAAGTCTGGAGCAAAGGCAGAACGTGTCGCCAATTTTCTTAATACGGAAGGACATGCACGAAAAGATTGAAGATGGGATTTTGTTGCAAGCGTGGATGACTCGCTGGAAATACTTAGTCATACAATTGAGGGTATACTAGTAGGCAGCCTCGAGAGTCATTTTGATTTTCTTTTGCCTGACGTTAGAATTCTTTTATGGGATGGTTAAAATTGCCACAAGTTATGACTGGCTTTGTTGTCATCTTGGATAGCTAATTTTTGTCAATTTGATCATTATAATAATTCGTTATTCTACCTATTTAACTAGATGTGCACAGAATGGCCAGAGGTGGTTTATAGTTATGAACTGGTGTGACAATCAAGTGAAAGAAAGGCATGAATTGGTGTGAAATTGCTCAAGTTGCCTAGGACTATATATTGAATTTGTCTTATGGTTTTGTGTGTAAATGCTCGGACAGGCATCCTTTGAGGCCGCCGGGATGACGGCGGTGCGGTGGCCAGCGCCATCCTCCCTAGCCACAATCGGAGACGGCGGTGCGGTGGCCAGCGCCATCCTCCCTAGCCACAATCGGGGACGGCGATGTCTGTACTTGCGCCGATTTACCAATCTGTTCAGATCTATGAAGATCTTGGATATTTTCTTGATCCTTTAGATTTGATCGGTCTAAATCGTAGTGATGGTCGTGGGTTGATCTGTTTTTATTGTTGATTGAAGAGGCTTGTGTTTGGGGTTAGATCTATTATCGCCGGTGTTGGCCGAAATCCCATAGTAGGCATCTGGCTCAACCTCTTGGCTTAAAAAAAGGTAATCTTTCTCGATAAAGTTGGTTGCACCCATTCCACATGTTAGGCGTAGCTGGTGTATTCGGTGGCAGCGGTGACCGGGATCCCACCGACGGCTGTAGGAATTTTCGTCTACAGTAGTTAGGGCTCAATAGTTGGCTGTGAGGTTGTCTGTTGTGGTTACAGGGCACTGTGTCTAGGGTTTTGTTGTAGTACGATGTGATGTCCTGGGGGTGGGCGGGGTGGGGGGGAATAGGGCCGGGAGTTGGGGGGTTTTAGGCGTGTTTGCGTTGGGTGGGGGGTGGGTTGGAGCCCTGGGGAGGGGTTTTAAGGTAATCTGCTCTAGGGTTTGGTGTGGAGAAAGTCAAATGCAGTCTGGCTTAGCCCTGGTTTGCTGCCCGGCTTTACAGTAGCCATGTTTTGGGGGTAAAAATACAGGTGGAATATTGTGAACCATGCAAGGTTGTCTGTCTCTTGTCTTTGCGTTGTGATCCCTTTGATTGTCAAGTACATATTCGATTTTCGTCCGGTTCCAATTGACTTTCTCCGTGTAATATTTGTGTTATTTAGATTTACTTTTTTTGTTTTATATTACTAGTGTTTTATATGAATTTTAGGCCTCCGCTTGTTACTTAAAATTAATCTGAAGTGTATGATATGATTTGCTTTAATTTAATTGTAATTTGTATCGGATCTATAAGTTCGTTATTAGTTTCTGACCTTTATGGTCTGATATACACAGAGTCACGAGAATGTCGTGACCTTCACTCGCCGTTTGACAACTTTGTAATCCCTTTAATTATCAATGCTATTATCTTATTTACCAAAACAAAACAAAAAAACCAAGCCGGACGAGCACTAAGCCTGTTAACATCGAAAGAGCCTCGAGTCTACATTGGCCGACCGTCAGAGCTCGCTTGTTCTTGTTGATCTTAAACAAGTATTTTCAGCTCGTGGTGTACACAAGCCAAGCTCGAAACGAAACTGACTATAACACCTACAAGGAGAAAAATTGATCACTGTAAAGGATCAAAGTGCAGCAACCTTGAATATAGAGTCTTCCTTCAATGCAGGAAACTAGAGCTCTGTTAAGTCAGGTGGTGACAATATTAATATCATTTAGGAAGACGAGAACAAGACTGGCACTTAGTCTGAAGCATATGTCATGATACAGAGATTTAAAACTTCATAAAAACTTGTCTATCTCCGGGATGAGGAATTCTCTATCATCAAAACCAGTTCCAGAGTTTCATAATTTCTAGTACAGGACATGGCTACAGATAGCCGGGTCTATTAGAAACATCAGATCTAAGCCCCGTCTCCAAGGGTCCTTTTCGATGTACTGATGTAGAGCACTGCATCAAGAGAGACTCCGGATTACTAATAGCTAAATGGTGCTAACAAGTAGAAATGAACTTTCTTTTTCGATAGTTGAGAGCCTAGTCTTTAAAAAACTACTCACCATTATTTCCTCGAATAAATGCGTCACCGTATTTATTTTTCAATTGCCCGTTGACGTACTCCTCTGTTTGCTCCATTGCTATATTCATGTATCCATCCAGACAGGCTAGAATACCTGCAAAAAGGTGGTCATTTTAAGGATGAGCTATTTGCTATGTCATAAGTACCATGAAAGCCAAGGCTCCAAGCACGAAACGTGATGCACGACTTTCAGAAGACGGAAAGCCATTTTAAACAAATATGCGGTAGACAACTTGCAAAAGCCGAAAAGAACCACCTTACTGTTTGCACACAAGACAATGGGCCTTAATGTAATTTATCGGTGTGGGTTACAAGTATGAAGCTAAAGACCAACTTATCTCTAGGTAATATCTAATCCTAGCTTGTTCCCACGTGCGCAACGGGTGCAAGTGTGTGTGCGTATGCATGTGGGTGTGTAGGTGCGCGAGAGAGAGCGCGACAAGTCACCAAATCCTTCTCAAGTACGTAATGCTCACGCTTTTACTGCTTGAATGGGTGTCAACTTTGTCCACTTTCACGCTCCCGCATCCGCTCTCATTTGCACTCCCACTCGACGACCTGGTAAGAGAGAGCGCTACGACAAACATTTGCAAAGCGGTTGTCTACGACTGCAACAAGTTCGAAAGTGCCGTCCATTGCACGAGGTTCCCGTCGTTGCAAGACCTGGAGATAACAAATTGGATGTATTTGTTTGGCATCTACAGTTTGAGACAGCTGTTATTAACCGAATTTATACTACATCTCAATCGGAAAACAAAGCAATAGTCAGGAAGAAGTTGACTGCAGCTTTGAAGGACAGGCCTCAGTTGGCCCACAAATCCTAGTTGAGGTGGAGCAAGGGGTTATATGGTTGCTTGAAAACTTGCCTCAAAAACGACAAACATCCTCCATAAATTGACCAGTGCCTATTAAGATGCAGCGTATCTAGAATTCATAGAAACTCAAAATGATAGCTAACGTAAAGAACCAAGGACATTGAGTTACTTTTTGAACCTCGCGTAGAAGAAACAAAACCCAGCTTATTTCAGAATTCCTGACTGCTCCAAGGATGTGGCAGGAAATTTTTGCAGCTTCTCTGTGAAAGAGCAATTTCCCTAGAGCATTCAGAGCTTTTCTTGACTTTTGAAGCGCCAGACACACAAGTACCTTATTAATAAAGATAATAAAGAATCCCAAAACTCAGCTTATAAACTACTCAACAGAAGAAGACAACCAAAACTATGGATTCTCGGATTTGAAAAATTGCCAATATATGCACAGACACACTGGCAAAGCAGCCCTCCTTTGACCCCTCTCTTATAGCTTGTTTGCGAGTTTTTTTTAGAAGAGAAAGGGAAGGAAAAGAAAGGAAAGTGACTGATTTCCTCATTTTCTCTAGTTTGTGAATTTTTTTAAGGAGAGAAAAGAAGAGAAAGAGGAG